>PKMM01018581.1:137958-233294 GCA_002933915.1 Eutrema heterophyllum
TTACGTTCTTGATCTTTTGTGTTTCAGGTGTATGCCTACTCGAGAAACCAGGAGAAACAAGAACACTCAGCTAGTTGATTTGTCAAACGAGCAGCTAGCACAGTTGGAACGCACACTTAGAAAAGCAAAGAAGCCAGTAACGATGAACAATGATCCAGTGGTTTTGATTCAAGATGAGGCTGGTGCTTTCAGAGACCGAGAGGGTCACTTGTGCAATGAGAGAGGGCAGAAACTCGATGGAGAAGGGAACGCTATTGCCCCTCCAGCTGCAGTGAATGCTGCGAACGCTGCGATTGAGCGTGGTAGAACAATTGGTGAATGCAACAGACCTGACCAGTTCTACGCAAATCGATCAGCGATTCGTATTCCCACCTTTCAGAGGAATGACTTTGAGCTGAAGCCCGCGTACTACACTCTTGTGGGTCAGCACACTTTCCATGGTCTTCCTCAAGAACATCCCATGGACCATATTGAGAAGTTCGAGGATTTGGTTTCTAGCATCAAATGCAATGGAGTGTCCTACGACTACTTGTTCTGTAAGCTTTTCCCATACTCTCTTGGTGGGGATGCTTCTTATTGGCTCAAGCAACTACCAGCTGGGTCATTAACTAACTGGGATGAGACCAAGACTGCTTTCCTGAATAACTTTTATGACGATGCGAGATCAGAGGAGTTTCGGAACAAGATTTCCCAGTTTTCTCAGGGACCGACTGAGGCTTTCAAGGCTGCTAGGGGAAGATTCAGATCGTATCAGAGGGATTGTCCACATCATGGGTACACTATGGTTCAGCTACTGAGTTTCTGTTTCAGAGGGATTGATTGGAGATATCATATGGCTTTGGACTCTGCGAGCAATGGTAACTTCTTTACCAAATATCCTGATGATGCTTACCAGCTGATTGAGAATTTTGCGTCGAGCAATAGCACAAAGAGTGCTGACATGGAGCGTAAGAAGCTAGCTGGTGGTATAGAGGGTTCGCAGATTGCTGAGGTGCATGCGAAGCTGGATTCGGTGCACAATTTGTTGATGGGCAAGCAGCAGAAAGCTGTTCACTTTGCTGATGATGTCGAGGTTTTCAAGGAGGATGAGGTAGAGGATGTTAACTACGTTGGTGGTTCTGGTTTTCAAGGTCAGAGGAATCAATACAACAACAACTTTCAGCAAGGATGATTCAAATCTGAGGGTTATCAAGGTGGTTCTGGGTCGAATCAGTTTAGCCAGAAACCTTTCCAGAGCAGTGGTTACACAAGGAACTATGGGAGTTCATCTTATCAGCAGGTACCTGCTAAGACTCCTGAGAGTAAGATCGAGGATATGCTTGAACAGCTGGTTCAAGGGCAAGAGAAGATGACGGTGAGCTTTAATGGGAAGTTGGATGCTCTGTACACCGGTCTGAATGGGAAGATCGAAACTCTCAGCATGAACCATAAGAAGTTAGAAATACAGGTCGCTCAGACTGCAGAAGCTGTGAAACGACAAGAGGGTTTTCTTCCAGGTAGAGGAGAAAACCCAAGGAGGGAGCACATCAATGCAATCATCTCGAGCAGTGCAGAGGAAGTCACTACAGGAGTGAAGAACAACCCAACTGAAGAGAATTTTGTTGATTTCAGTGAAGATGACGATTGGGAATCCCCCTGTATCGACCGACACCAGCCAGTGTCGATCGACACCCGCTCAGACACATGCTCGAGTCGTTTCAAACCCACCTGTGTCGATCGACACCCCTCGCAGACTAATCCAGAAATTGAGAAAACACCCAAGATTGTCGAGGAAAGGGTTTACAAGCCTAGGGTGCCATATCCTATACCACCTAGACATCTCATGAAACCCATAACTGCGGAGAAGTTGCTCAAATTTGAGAAGATGGTCAGGAGGATTCCCAGCACTATATCTTTTGAAGAAGCTTTTGAAAACCGTCCTTTGGAGTATTACTTCCACAACTGCAGAGAAACTGAGGAAGAGATCAAGGCACTCTTCATCAAGGCCAGAAGTACACCACCTCCACCTAAGCAGCTGACTAAGAGGGAAGACCCAGGAAAATTTTCAGTTCCATGCTCCATCTCTGGAGTCAAGTTCAAGGAATCCCTTGTTGACTCAGGGTCTATTGTCAATCTCATGTCAAGGGAGAATGCGGAGAAATTGAAAGCTGATATGGGATCTCCCAAGACAATTCTCACATACGCAAACTCCACCAGCTCACTTCCCTATGCTACGATCCTTGATTTGCCAGTCGAAGTAGGAGACTGTCTGGTTCCTACTGATTTTCAGGTTGTGGAGATGAGCGAAGGATCTAAGGTTCCTTTAATTTTGGGAAGACCGTTTATGGCTACTGCTGGCGCGATCATGGACACACCGAACAAGAGAATCTCTTTCTCTTACATTGACGACGAGGTCTACTATGACGCCATCCCTTCTAGAAGAACACTCAGACATGTCTCATGCATCACCACTCCTGCCGGCGAGACGCTGATGATCGATCTGCTGGATGAGCCTTGCGATGAGCCAAAGTTCGCGACCGTTTCGGATGAACCTCCCAGCATCACCAAGAAGGTTGCTAAGAAGGGTAAAGCAACAAAGAAGAAAACCAAGAGCAAGAAAGTCGAAAGTGCTGCCCAAGTCACCTTGATCCCTTAGAAGTGTGATGGAGACTCGATCGAGTACAAGGTGAAGCGCAAAGGAGCCTCGAGACCCTTCGCCAAGGCTAGAGTTATTCTTACTCCAGAGCTGAAAGAGAAAGGAAAGGAGGTTATAGAGAGCATGCTGAGCAGAACTCTGAATCTGGAGGTGTCTACCTGCGGAGCTTACATGGGAGTGAGTTCTCAACCTCGCTTCAACTAATCACCTGAGCAAAGTCAAGCTACTGACGTTAAACAAGCGCTTGGTGGGAGGCAACCCACTGGTGAGTCCGTTTTTTTTATTTTATTTTAGTTTTGGGTTTTATTTTTGGTTTTGTGTCTTGTGTTTCACATGCAGTAGATTCAGAAGAGGAGTATCGATCGACACCCACACGGTATCGATCGACACCATCCACACGCAAAAGGAGCTGGGTATTTCTCAAGGGACCGTGAGCAACATATCGATCGATGTCGAATTAGCATCGACCAATTTTCCCTTGTATCGATCGATACCACCATGGTATCGGTCGATACCCGCCACCCAGGTAAGCCTCCTTCGATTTTCATTTATCCACTCAACTCTTTTGATTTCTTTTACCAACTCTAGGCTAGATAACACTGGGGACAGTGTTGTTTAAGTCTGGGGGAGGTAGTCGATGACATTGTGTTTGTTTTTCTTAGAGTCAGTCGTTTTTTGTGTCAAAATTTGTTTTATTGAGTCAAAATTTGTTGGAGATTATGATCGTGTTCTTGACCCTTTTGTTCTGACTTTGCTTCTGAGTGTCCACTGTTACAGAATCAGTTACAAATCGACTAATGAAAAATCCAAAGGCTGACCAGTTAACTAGAAGACACACGTGTTTCCAGCAGAGTTCTTTTAAAGCCTGAGCCAAATTTCTGCACTTCATCGATGTGGTTAGTATTCATAGAGCTTGATTCCTCATTCATATCTGACAAAGGAACCCATGTGTTTAAAGTAATGGTATCTCTCTCCCCTGTTATAAGTTAATAAATAAGAGCATAAAAGATGAAATGATTTTCTTCTAAGTAGAGGGCTAGAAAAATTTCCAGCGATCCCATTATTCTACTTGGTGAGGGATGATCACACAGAGGATTGGAAGCGAGGCTAGGATTTTCCTATGATGTCATTATTCGCCTACACCCTTTGATACATTGAGAGGGAAGAACCGGGGATTCGGTGGCAAACACCATCAATACTCGCGTCTCATACCTTGATGTGTATATGCGAATCAAAAAGAAAAAAAAAAAAAAAAAAAAAAAAGAGAACAAAATAAGAAATAAGTCTGGGGGAGAGAAAGTGATACAAAAAGTGTGGAATTTGGGTGGTTCCTTGTTATGATATTGTATGGGAAAGAATCTAGAAGGTTCTTGATGTTAACCACAGCGATGAAACTGGCGATGAAGGGTTTAATTGAACAATGTTGTGAGATAATGTGTGTAGTCTGGGGAAGCTGCGAATGTCTACGGAGAATTACATGGTGGTTAGATTTGGATCTGGTTAGGTGACTTTTGGGTGCTTGGGAAAAGGGTCATTGCAATGCTTCATGAACAGGTGAGTCTCCGTGTTTTCAAACATCTCTCTCTGGTTTAGTCTTCTATTTGCTTGAGGGCAAGCAAAGGCTAAGTCTGGGGGAGTGATATATCATGGTTTTTACCCCTTTTAAGCCATGATATAGGTCCGTTTTATAGAGTATTTCTACTATTTTGTAGTGTTTTAGAGTCTTTTACAGGTTTTAGCACGTTTGGAGCATTATTGGAGATATTGGAACTTTCTGGAGCATTTTGGAGCATTTTGGAGCAAAACAGAAGTTCGTGTAGCTGAGTACCGGATTTGAGGCCTCAGTATCGATCGACACTAACTAGTGTCGGTCGATACTCACTGAAGCACGAGTCGCGACTTTAAATGAAGATTTGAAGAACTTCCCACCGATGGATTGAGCTCAAATTTGGACACAAGACAGATCTTTGGATTAGCTTTCATATGGAAGTGGTTTGAGGTCATTCCAACGGTGCGATCAAAAGTTATGCCAGTTTTCGTGAAGACAGTCCAATCTGGCGAGCAGTGACTAGTGTCGGTCGATACTACCTTAGTGTCGGTCGATACTAACTACATGAAAACAGGAAACTCGACTTTTTACAAGTCTTGAGAGTTTGCACCTTGGTCCAGAAGTCTTTAATAATTACAAGAAGCCCCAAAACGTGTTTTAGCATTATAATTAGGTTTTTCAGCCACTTTTGTTGGCTAAGCTTGATTTTACTTTGGTTTTGGAGAGATTTCTGAGAGAGACAAATCTGAACCTCTTGTTTTACTCTTCTATCTTATTTTATTTGATGATCTATTCAATCATGTTGTTGTTTTCAATCACCATGTCTGAGTAGATTCCTTGTTAGGTTCAGGGTTCTCATAAGGGTTTTCTCTGAATGTTAGGTTGAATTGATTGATTAGGATTCACCATCTGAATTAAGTTCTTCGCCTTAGGTTGTTCCCATAGCTAATTCTAGGTTGACGAATCTAGAACTTAGATCTTAGGATAATTGGTTAGGCACGAGAGTGCGATTAATTACCTGACAGAACCTAGGTGAGCAAAATAACTATTCGCAAAGAGATTTGGTTTAGTTGTTTTGTGAACAGATCAAACCTGAACTAAAAGCTGGTTTAGACTTTAGGATTCGCAAAGAGATTTGGAATTCTAGGATTTAGACTTAGATAGTTTTCGCAACGAGAGTTGGTTAGCTATACTTTAGTGATTTGAGTTCAAAAACCGCGCTAAATCTGAATCATGTTAGTTAGTTATCTACATTCATTGAATTCCTGAGAAATACCCTGAGCCTAGCTTCTTTCCAATTGTTTTACAACTCGTTTAATTTACGCATCTGCTTTTAATTACATTGTTGGTTTAGTTTAATTCTGATCTGAATAATCTATTGTGTGTTTCCCTGAGTCTCTGTGGATTCGATCCCTAAGTATTACAATCGACAAAGCTTTAGTATTTTAGGGTATTAATTTGAGCTATATCATTATGTCACTGAAGATGCGGATGAACTCATTATGGGTATAAGCATCAGCTGCAGCTTCCACAAGTGGCAACAACCCAGTTTTCCCGAACTTTGGTGTTATATGCCTCAACAGATGAATTCTACAAATACCATGATGTGCAAGCGGATAAACCACTGAAAGTGCCTTTGCAATTGCTGGAGCTCTATCTGAAACAAACACCAAATCTGACGCATCAGGGACCACACTCTTAAGTCCTCTAAGAAACCATATCCATGCTAGTTCGTTTTCTGTGTCAACTATCCCAAATGCTAGAGGGTATAAGGAATAATTTCCGTCTTGCGCACTTGCTCCAAGCAATGTTCCTGTAAACTTCCCCTTGAGAAAAGTACCATCCACAGCAATCACTCTCCTCATCAGCTCGAAACCTCTTATCGATTGACTAAAGGCAAGAAAGGTGTATTTGAATTTTCCATTTGGCTCCATCTCAAGATAAACCTTTGATCTAGGGTTTTTCTCATTAACTTTAAACAACCACTTTGAGAGGTTGTAATAGCTATCCTCAGGAGTCCCTTTGATCAAATCCTAAGCATACTCTTTCACTCTCCAAGCTTGTTTGTATCCAATGTGTACACCATGATCAAGTCTAACTTGCTCCATAATTTGTATTGGCTTGAGACCGTACTTCTTTTCTCCATAATTGCTGCAGATTAAAGTCCCAAGCACCTTGGCAGAGGCTTGCCTATGGTTTGCGTGTCTATGAGTTGTATCGCAAGTATGTTCATGGACAAAAAAATCGGAAGATTTGAGCTTTGTTGCACGCATCCTCCAGGTGCAATTAGGGTAAACACAACCTAATATCACTCTTGTCTTGTTCGACCAAACAGACCTGAACTCGAACTTCCACTCTAATGCCCATTTTCTCATTTGAAGCATTAACTCAACCTTGTTCTTAAAATGTCTGTTCACGTATAATTCAACAGATTGTGAAATGCCTATATTAGAAGGAGAAAGATCTGGAGCAGAACGCAAAACATCAGCAGTCGCGCATGTTGAAGTGTCATTTCTAATAGCATGTTGAATCTACACAAAAAGAAAGAAAGATGCAAATGCTTTCAGGAAACATTTAGTAATACGTATAACTTATTTAGGAAGTCTTGTCTAAATGACAAGAAACAGAAAAAAACATGATTTCACTTGAACATGCATAGACGACCTATAAAGACTATATTACATGTTGATTTCCATGCGTGAATGAAGCATTGACATGAGAATCACCATTTACAGTTCGTGACACGTGTGTGCGTTGGGTGGAATTTGAAATGCATACATGAGAAGGAGGATGATATGAAGCAAGACATAAAACACCAGCACTCGAACATGTGTTTTTGTTTGCCTCGAATGTTAAAGTGTTACTTCCGTTTGATCCATGAATTGGCTACACAAAAAGAAAGAAATATGCAAATGCTTTCAGGAAACATTTAGTAATACGTATAACTTATTTAGGAAGGCTTGTCTAAATGACAAGAAACACCAAAAAAAGCATGATTTCACTTGAATCATGCAGAGACGACCTATAAAGACTATATTACATGTTGATTTCCATGCGTGAATGAAGCATCGACATGAGAATCACCATTTACAGTTCGCAACACGTGTGTGCGTTGGGTGTTATCCACTTCACAAATCTCTTCAATGCATATAGTCTTTGATTGAATGCTACTACCAATATTCTCAGGAGCAAGATTGTTGTCTCTGTCAGTCACCTGAACCAAACAAAAGAAAAACTTATACTGAAAGTGTGCTAACTGAACTATAAAGACTGTAAATTCAATATTTAGAAAGTTGTTACCAAACAGAAATTGTACTCACCGTTACATACAAAGGAATCAGTTCAAGATCTGATTTTATTTTGTTGATGAAACTTCTCAGTTGGCGATCGTTTTTTAGAAACACCGGAGGAGAATTCTCTACCACCAACCTCATCTTTAACGGAAGTCCGTAGCTAAGTGTAACGGTTCTAAATGAGGAATCAATCTCAAAGTCTTCAAAAACCATCTCAAGTAAATCGTTGTATTTGAGATCCTCATCAAACTCAAACATTGATGATCATTGGTTTGTATCCAGTACAAAATCCCATTGGAGCTTTTCATTTTTTTTCCACTCTCCACAAACACAAAAGATCTCTACCATATTTCACAAAACACAATAGAACCTATCAAAAGAAAGACAAGAAAAAACTTCAATGACCAACGAATTTCAATTAGTTGCTGCATAATCAAATCATACTCAAAAATTATTGTATCAAACACTTTGCAGGCATCAAAATCATCTACTCAAATATCGCCAACGATCGATCGAATTGATGAATCCCCAAAGAGAATGAAGAGAAGAGAAAAAATGAAATTAAATTACCCAACAACAAAAGGATCAAAGGTTCCGTCGACGAGGAAATCTATAACTCCACCAAGCGATTGTAGCAATCTGCCGTGGCTCGCTAGGGTGTTTGATCCTGGATTTGTCGATAGGGTACTTGATCCTTGATTTGTAATTCTGGGCAACAATTAGAATTTGTTGATCCTGGATGTGAAATTGTGGATCATGAATGAGGTGATTTCTGGGCAACAATTAGAATTTATGGGCAAAAAAAATGATGGCCGGCGGCGATAAACAAATATATCGATGATGGCTGGATGTGAAATTGTGGATCATGTCTTTGTTATTTTAATATTTTAATCTTTAATGAATGCTAATTTAGGTAGCTTCCCAAATAGGGTGCTATATTTGTCAAGTTTTAATTTTTTAGTGTCATTTTGATCAATTTCTCAAAAAAAAAATTATATTAAAAGAGAGATTTTTTGTGTCCAAACAAGGATTCCTTCATATTAGACTATTTTTTTGTGGATAACTACTATTTCAGTTGCCAAACAAGTCAATTTAGTACAATATTAATAAAAATTATATTTAAAAATAATTCCAAAATTTTAAATTTTATTTTAGATTAGTTTGGATTTCCTTAAATATAAGTTAAATTATTTATCAAAAATCACAAAAACCAGTTATTATTATATCTTTACAAAAATAATAAACCGGATATTAATTTAGAAACATAATGACGGAGATGATAAACGATATGTTATTTTATATTTTTTATCATAATCAGTCAGCCTAAAATTTTAAATATTTGAAATTAGTAAATATTTATATTATACTGTAATATATATGAACGGGCGGGTTAGAATTATGTTTTTATAATCGCGATCCTTTTTAGATTAATATGAATGGACGAGTTAGAATTATGTTTTTATAATCACGGTCATATTTAATACTAGAAAAAAATAAATCTACAAAAACAAACTATATCTAAACACAAAAATAAATCTTTGTCACTTATTAGAAAAATTATATCTATAAAAAAAATTATATCTAAATACACAAAACAAATTATATTATAAAATTTGATAAACAAAAAAACAAAATTCCCGTGCGGGCGCACGGATTAGAATCTAGTTTTCTTTTACACCAAAAAACTCTATATAGTAATAGTATATCGATGACTGATGAACAGTGTTTATTAACGAATGTTGAGAGTTTTATATTGTTACTAATCATACCAAATCTGGGAAAACGTGATAATTTCTTTTTTGAATATTTCGTCTTGTTAAATACTTAGTACATAGATAAAATAGGCGGATTATGTAAAATGTAAAGCATTCCATTTGTATCACCACGTTTGAAACAAACAGCACATAAATCATAAATGTAATGTAAGCAAAAAAAAATCGGTTATGCTTGAATCGAAGTGGGAAGAAGGATCATAGAGAGAAGGAGAGAGGAAGGTTCGGCGTTGAAGGCAGACACGATGAGAAGAGAGATCACATCAGTGATGTCCCAATCGCTTACTCTCATATTTTGTTACGATCCAGAATTGGGTTAATGGCATGGGCCATTGGACACTCATCTCATTATTTACGTTTTAATGCTGTTTCCATTTGCTATATGTAACGAAACTCTAATGTAAAGGTCATAAAAAGAAATTAATCAAAAACATTGGAACTCTTTTTCTTCTTTCTCTCGTCTTCTTCCTCCTCTCTTCTTCTTCTTCGTGCCGGCTTAGGAAGGAGGGCAAAGGGGCCCTTTTTTTTTTTTTTTTTGGTAGTTTTGATTTAAATTTTTAACAAATTTTTACAAATATATACAAAAAATAATCTTTTACAAACAAAAAGGTAGATATATATTATTTTTTATTTTTTTTTCATAAACAACTTTCCAAAAAGTTTTATATAATTTTTTTTAAATAATGTTATGTTTTTTTTTTAAATAATACAAATACAAAAAAAAATATTCTAATTTTTTTAGTTAACTAAATTTTTTTTGCCCCGGGGTCCGAAAAATATTGAGGCGGCCTTGGGGTCCGAAAAATATTGAGGAGGCCCTGCTTCTTCTCTTCTTCCTTCAGATAAGTCACAGGCTTATCATATTTCCTATACAAACATTGGTCAAAAGTCAAAAAACAAACGGATAATTATCATTGAGTGACTCAAAAATTAATATATTTGATCACATTTGCTTTTGCAATTTCAAACAATAATAAGAGTGAACCATAGAGAGATGACACGTGATGTGGTGGGTGGAATTCAGCTAAGAGTTGTTGATCGTAAGGTTTTTTTTTTTATCAACTGAGGCAAACAAGAAACATCTTTGGCAAAATCCCCAAAACAAAATAAGATGGTAAAGACAACGATGGATGAGGAAGAAGAGACTGACCTGATGGTTTTCAGATCAGAGACACGTTGTTTGGTAGCTTCGTCCTCCCATTCAACTCCTCTTATCCATTCTTGGTCGAGTTCCAATTTAACGTGATTTCCTTTAGCGCTCTCGGAGTTAAATGGAAGTCTTTTCAGGTTTGGACAACTCCTTATGCGTAGATATTCCAGAACTGGGAAGGGTAGAGGAGTCCAGTAGATGCTCTCCAGTTTAGGTAAAGCAGATAGGGTTAGCCTAGTTAGATTCTGAAAGGGATGCTCACTCGTATGACCCAGCTGGGGCATGGTTTTCCCTTTGCTTATTACTTCTTTCATATGCGGACAGTGAAATAATGCTAGATCCTCAAGACTCGGAGCAAATAGCAACCATGTCGTGTCCCTTAGACCTTTGCAATTAGAAAGAGTCACCTTGCGTATGTTCCGGAATTGTGAAATTTTATCAATGTTGCCAGAATGTACTGCCTCCCTTTGGATGGTGCTTCTCCAATCAATGGTTATCTCCGGGATATCACATCCAATAATACAAAGTTCGCGAATACCAGAGTTCAGCGATAATATTCCTCCCTCGGTTATAGTAATTCTTTTGAGGCTTAAACGTCGGATACAACTTGCCAACCGATGGTTACTTTGTAACTGCTGCAAAACAGTAACGTCTTCCACCATTAGATTCAACTCTTTTAGACTCTTCATAAGATGTATAACCTCCATTAAACCGAGATCCACAGGTACAGACCAAAATAATCTCAGTACTTGCAAATTCAGTAAACTTGCTATCACGTCAATATCTTCAAGTCTCCCTGTGTAATCCAAATCCAAGTGTATCAATTTTTTAAGCTTTTTTAGTGCAAACGGTAACCTTATTATCCCTGTCCGTGATAAGTTGAGTAACCGCAGCGACACCAGGTTTGAAACTTGCTTCGGCAACTCAGCAAGTTCTCTATTAGAAGATACATTCAAGACTACAAGACTTGTCATCCACCGGAAGAATTCACCAGAGATCCGTTTTAAGTTGGCGTTCTCTTGGAGGAATAGGGTCGTAAGCTCGGAATACGGAGGAGAATCCGAAATATTCTCAATCTGAGTAGATGTCACTGACATCCTTCTAACCATGTTCCAATCATTGACCATTGGCAGCTCATGAATTATTTCACCGCATTTCACGAAAATGTTTTCGTTACGCCTCCCGGAATCAGATGCTTGTGAGGCTATCCACAAGGCCATTTCAAGAACCATGTCATGCATCTTTACACCATATTCATTCTCCATCAAGAAACCCATTATAACCAAATCACCGATCATCTCATAACCCGTGGTCTCAGCTATCTCTCTATCCTCTTCATCTGCAATGATTCCTTCACCAATCAAGCAGTCTACCAAATCTTGTTTCCTTATATCACGATTTTTCGGAAACAGAACACAATAGAGGAAGCAAGACTTGATATCACCAGGCAGATTATCGTAGGCAAACTTCAAAAGGGGAACTTCTCCACCTGAAAATTGTGCGGCGGATGAAACCAGAACATGAATTGCATGATGCCATTCCCGTACAGTCCTTTTGCGCGACATGGTCTTGCCGATGAGATTGAGAGCAATGGGTAAACCACCACATTTTCTAGCAACTATTCTTGCCAGTTGGGGTATGTCTTGATGACTTTTTAACGTGGTTTCTCCAACTATCTCTTGAAAAAAAAACCATGCTTCTTCTGGGCTCAAACATTTAACTTCGAGTTCATCATTAACCCAGTTTCTGCTTTTACATGCTTCCAGAGAACGAGTGGTGAATATAATTTTGCATCCATTCTCTCTGCTCGGCTGTGGAACTCTAATCCGTCCAAGATCCACTCCTTCCCTCTGTACGCCATCCAATAACAACACAAATCTTTTTCTACTTAGGAAGTCATATATTTCATATGCTTTCTCCTGTTCACTTCTTTGTGTCCGCTTTATGCCTAATCTTTTCAGGATTGTGTCTTGTATACCCTCGACCCCTTCAGACTCTACAACAACAAAGATCACAAGTCTAGATACATCCCCAACTTCTATGAACTTATTTTTAATCTGAGTAAGAAGGGTGGTTTTCCCGACTCCAGCCGTACCATAAAGACCCAAAGTCTGATATTCATTTTCCGCAAGGCCTTTCCATGCCTTTTCAAGCAACATTTCTCGAGAAACAATCGGTTGAAGCGAGAGCATCTTTTTGACATGAGACAATGGAGCTCTCTCAACCAATACTTTAAAAACTCCCTCGGATCTCAGAGCTTTAACTTTTTCCAACGTCATACATACCGTTTCGCTGTAATGAAGGGTCGATTCAGAAATCGTAGATGAACTGTGACATTCTGAGATACTTTTATCAAGGAGACTACTGGCCTTCAATTCAACCTCTTCCGCCATTGAAATCCATTTTTCGACTTTAGGTAGCGTTTGTAGACCTCTGTCCTTTTCTTTCGACACCCTTTTCAACAACTCATTTATCATTGCATTGAGGGTTTCCACTTCCATCTCCAAATCCTCCAGAGTTTTCTCCAGGTTGGAATACTCCTCTTTTCAACACAAGAAACAAAAAAAAGTGATAAGATTATTGTAGAGATTTCAAAATTGTGTTTTTTTATAGGATTTCATCTAAATCTTAGAAGAGGTTGCTACATGTTAAAGTTCTGTATTTTTTTAATCCATGTTAAAACAGTTTTTGAGACTTAAGATTAATTGGTTTGAAAGACAATTTCTTCAAAGTTAGTGGATAACTGGATATGTGTGTTTAATTGGTTTTTCTATGCATTATTTTTTGTGTTGATCAGGATTTAGTTTGAAGATATCTTCTAATATTTATTTAATTATTTTTAATGGTGTTAGGTTAATTGAGAGTGATATAATAGCTGAATTTTTTTTTTTTGGGTGAAAATTTACTCTTACTTTTGATATCCATTTCATACAGAAGAAAAGGAAAAAATTGTTCTCCAAGTTCAAGAAATGGTGATTATGGAATATCGACATAAATATTTGATTCCATATAATGTGTCATTGATGGTTTGGTTTTCCTTCTTGAAGGGTGTAATTGGATCTTGATCTGTCCATTTTCTTTAAGCTTTTAGAAGCTATAGAAAATCATAGTGGGGATGTATTCAATCTAATATTGAGAGGATTTGGAAGGATTTGAGTTTTAATTAGTTTTTAGATGATTTGAGTGAATTATATAATTTGTTTTTAAAATTTTATGAAATCTCACCTAAAACCATAAGATTTGGATTTTTATATTTTTAACTAAGAAACTCTACCAAAACATTTTCAAATCACTAAAAATCCCTTAAAATCCACTACTTAAATATTTTCAATAAAAGTGGACTTAAAGGTTTATTTACAAATCTTTAGTTCAATAACATGAGATTTTAAAAGACTTTTTAAATTTCATATTTGAATAACATAGAAAGTGATTTTGGTGGAGTATTGTAAACTATCTTTGAGGAACGGTTAAAATGAGCTTTTGGAAACATACTTGCATAGGCTGTCTTTTTTTTTTTTTTTTTTACTTTACACCATAAATTAAATCAAGTTTGGTTAGTATGGCGATTGTCCCAGGAGACAAGCCATATCGACTCGTCCTGATTTATATTGGGAAATGAATACCACGTCCTTTCTTCGTGAACGCATCGTCACAGACATTTAGATTATGAGATATATGAAACAAGCTAAAAGTCTCAAAAGATACTCTAAGATCACACACATCATCTAGTTATGTCTTAAAGGTTGGCCAATCCGTTAGATTATCGATCATTTTTATCAGGTCCGAACAATCTGTCTCGAACCTAACCGATAAAGTTCTCTTCTCTCTTAGGCATGACATTTCCCATAGTAGCTCGTCTAGCTCCGCATGTAGTGCTCAAAGGCTTCTATGACACCCTTGCATGACGATTATAGTTTGTCCCATGTGGTCCCTTAAGCACCACCCTAATCAACTAACCGGTCCATGGTCAATCCAAGAGGCATCGATTTGGCATGTTGTGATTTGATAAGGACGGACTTATGGCTACAAGTTTATGTTTTCTGTAAAGCAGTTTCTCGATGAAATGCCACAGAAAATAGTTGATTGTGAGTAGGGTCGTTTCAGTAGGTGTGGGAAGAGAATACTTTTTCTTCATGAGACATCTTAGGGGAGTTAAGCGAGTAAAGGAAATTCGGACTCTTTGTGAGACAAATAGGTCACAAATACCTCTGAGGGAGGTTGATTAAGCTCTCAAAGTATCAAGAAATACCTTTGAGGGAGCCATGCGATACTCTTCAAGTATAGCCGTTAATAGATCTCACACTAATGTATGTTCTTTATGGTGAATAGAGCTATCTTCCTACATCACAACCATCTTGCTCGACTACTCATGCTCCTACCAAGTTATCTCTATTTGCGTTTTCAAACCTTGCATTGTTGCTTTCACCCGACGCCAAGTTTGCGGGGGAGTTCTAGAGACATGCCCAATATTATGAGACAATACATGCCCATGACATTAGCCCATGTTGGTATGAGGATCAATGTAGAACAATTTTGGGATTTGCCACTCTGTGCGACTCTCTTCTCCATTTTTATATGATATCCATTAAAAATCTTTTAAGCTTAGTGATCTCTTAAGTTGTTTCCTTTTCTTTACTTTCTTGCACTTGAATAAAGCTTTTTTATGACTATCACATGCCCAATATTATGAGACAATACATGCCCATGACATTAGCCCATGTTGTTATGAGGATCAATGTAGAACAATTTTGGGATTTGCCACTTTGTGCAACTCTCTTCTCCATTTTTATATGATATCCATTCAAAATCTTTTAAGCTTGGTGATCTCTTAAGTTGTTTCCTTTTCTTTACTTTCTTGCACTTGAATAAAGTTCTTTTATGACTATCTTATTATCCATATTTTATCTTTGTTTTATCTCTCTCAACAAAGCTTTTTGGAGCTTGAATTATCGTTGATTTGAATCCGCTAGCAGGCTCGTGAGAAAACCCTAGACGGCTAGACAAAATGGTATTTGCCTCGGTCGTTTCTTTTCTTGATCTATGCTTTAAGTATTCGATTTTATCTGACTTCATAACACATATCATAGAGAGGATTAAGGGAAAGTTGGCTTCTTAAATAAACATATGTGTTTAGAACCCAGAACGTCGATGATTAGTTGTCGGTGTAAAAACCAGCCAATGATACCTCGTTAAATCTCTTGTGTGTATATGTTCTATGGTTTAATCGCTTTTGCAATTAAATTAATATTGTATAGCCTCTTCTTAAATATTTCAACCCTTTTTTTGAATTGAATGTAAAATTTATTAAAAAAAAAACGTTTTTACAACATGTGTGTCTGTTTTTTTGGAGTTTGAAAAGCTAAGACTGAAACTTAAATAAAAAAAATGATCCAAAGATGGTTAGATTCTTGTAGCAAACCATTTCTCTAAGCCTTCCTCATATTTTCTGTCTCCCAAAGCTCTAATCGAAGACAGTCGATTCCGTACTTGCTTGTCGATGAATTAAATTAGTCGATTCGGTGGTGTGGGAGCCTTTCCATGTCTCTGGGCATTCCTCTCTCTCTCCATAAGCTATGGATAGTCACTTGAAATGCATATCGAATAAGGAAGAGTGGTATCCGTGGCTGACCTGTGTCTGAAGAGCTCGCCACTCTCCTGTGAACCTTGTTGTGAGTATTCCTCTTGCTAAAGCCGTCTATACTTCCATAGAAAACGGACAAGAAAAAAATAAGTGGTCTCTTGATTCAAGAGGATCCTGACATAAGACACACATAGTACTTGCGCCCGTATTCCAAGCTTGCATTCGATCTCCTGTGGATAAGCGTTTATGAGTCGTAAGCCATGTGAGAAAAGCATACTTGGGAGTTGAGTGAGAAAACCATATCCCCTTATGTCAGTTGACCTCTGGTGAAGCCTCACAGATGAGCAACCATGTGTTCTTTGAATTGAAGTTTGGCTTGTAGGAGTCCTCTGTTCTTTTCCAAAGAGCAATGTCCCCTTCTTCGATTCTTATTTGAGCTCGCTGCTCCTCCAAAACTTCCTCAATTTCATTCAAATACTCCAGCATGTGTCTTATTCTTCTTCGATTACCCATCACCGACGCCACTGATGCGTTACTTGCTATGCCGAGGTCAATGTAACCTCTTGGCCCTATGATGTCAATAAAACAACCCAAGCGAGACCATGTGTCAAACCAGAATGACGTCGCTTTTCCATTTCGAACATCCATTCTATGAAGATTTTTTGCTTTATCTCGATGTTTTAGGAGTTTCCTCCACATCCACGAATATGCACTAGTATTCTCTTTCACCAACCAGAAGTTGCCTTGCTTGATCAAATAAGCATGGATCCATTTTACCCACAAAGAGGGCTGCGAGGAGACAATCCTCCAAATTTAATTAAGACAATATAATTTATTTACTTCCTTCAAGGGTCTCAAGCTCAAACCTCCTCCTTGTTTACGGCGACGTTCCAAGCTACTTTTGCTTTTTTGGATTTAATTCAGGATCTGACCAAAGAAACGCAAAACATAACTTTTCAATCTCCTTGAGGCACTCCTTCAGTAAACAGAACGCAACTAAACATTATGTTGTATTGAAGAATTGGATGAATGGTGGGTCGTTTTAGTTTGGTTATGTTTTGGAGACAAGAGTTAAAGAAAATAAAGCGCAACGTATTGTATCCTAAGTTTTTCGGGATTGGACGATACTTTTAAATTACGAGTTCAATCGGTTGGGTCGGATTAGGGTGGTGTGGCATCAAAATGCGAGCCTAACGCCATTTTGTAAGAGTGATCAGATGATTACATGTTAGGTGAAGCGAGATAATAGAGATGAAGAATATTTTTTGCTCTTTTATCTATGCGTCAAATTTTGTAGTGGCGCGTAGGGAATTATGGAGGGACCTTCGGGATCACCAAGATTCTTCTATTATCCGAAACAAGCCATGGATTATTTTTGGAGATTTTAACGAGATATTGGAGGGAGAGGAACACTCGGAATTTGAAAACTCTCCCACCATCACTCCGAGGATGAGAGATTTTCAAACCGTAGTGGGTTATTGTTCACTTATGGATTTAGCGTCTCATGGATCTTTATTCACATGGTGTAACAAGAGAGAAGATGGTTGGATTTTGAAAAATTGGATAGAGTTCTTGTCAATGATGAATGGATTCAAGCATACCCTCAATCGTACAATGTATTTGAAGCCGGAGGATGTTCATATCATTTACGGTGTCAAATTCATCTTGGTGCAAATGTAACAAATGCCATGAAGCCTTTCAAGTTTTTCTATGTAATCGCGGAGTTAGAGGAATTTAATCCATTGGTTGAGGAATTCTGGAAAGAAACACAACCCATATTTCTTTCCACATCATCACTCTTTCGTTTCTCAAAGAAGCTAAAGGCTCTCAAGCCGGAGATAAGAGCATTGGCAAAAAACAGATTGGGTAATTTGACGAAGAAGACAAAGGAGGCTTACACATACTTATGTGAAAAGCAGGAACAGAATCTGCTAAATCCTACGAGTCGCGACAAGGAAGAGGAGAACGCGGCTTATCGGAGATGGGAGAATGTGTCTCAATTAGAAGAAAAGTTTTTAAAACAAAAGTCAAAGTTGCATTGGCTAAATGTTGGAGACAAAAACAACAAATTCTTTCATAATGCTGCGGTTGTTAGAGAGATGAGGATCGGAACTCAATAAGGGAAATCACATGTAGCGACAGTAGTGTCGTGAATCAAGGAGAGGAGATAAAACAAGAGGCTGAGAGGTTTTTTCGGGAATTTTTACACAAACCAGATGATTTCGGTTGACCAAAAAAAAAAATGATTTCGAGGGTGCTACCGTTAGCAAGCTTGAAGAAATTCTCCCTTTAAGATGTTCATCTGCGGATCAGGACTTGTTAACAAGGGATGTTTCAGAGGCAGAAATCAAGGGAGTGTTATTTTCAATTTCAACTTGGATCCATATGCAAAATGTATTCAATAGTTGTATCATATGGCGAAAAAAGTATGTTGATAAGTTTGATATGCTTTAGTGGGTTTATGGCCAACAAATGGTTTCAAAATCCTCACAAACCAATCTCTTATATTCAAGCCTCTTTAACCGATTATTCGAAATAAACTAATCAAAATATAAATTCCAAGAGGTGTGACAAATTAGAAACGAAGAGAATATTACCCATATTTTTGCTTTGGAGCAAGAGAATAAAGCTGTGCTAGATCAGCCACCAATTGAAAATCTCTTGTAGGCGAGAGACTTTTAACTTCACTCAGCTTCTTGAAAAAAAATTCGCCACAAAGGTATGTTGCTCATTGTGCTCAGGGTTTGAGAGGGAAGCAGATCTTTGTGCACGATCTTGACACGTTTGGCTTGAATTAGTCCCCTGCAATAATGTCTTCTTCTATGAATAAAAATTACAACTTGGGTCTCTCTATATATATAATATATATGCATTAAATATCACAATCCTAGAGTTTGAATAATATATAAATTAACTTGTCGTGACCCATCGCGGTTGCAATTGGAACAGATCATTATATTATATAGTTTACACAAATGACAGATCAATATGTCTGTATTATATATTTGCTTTCATCGATCAGCAGTTAACGCTCAACGCCATCCAACCCCGCAATTTCTTTCGTTTTTTTCTATATAAATGGCAAGTTACAGTAGTGTACTTGTACAGTTGTATTACATTAAGCAATTTACCCCCTTGTTCACAAGCAAGAGAATCTGAAAGATGCTTTTCTTACAAATCTCTTGGCATCTAAGCATGAACGCAACAAAGTCCGTCTTTGGGAGAACTGGTTAGGGGTCTTGACCATTTGGTTAGTACTTGGGAGCCTTTTGTCTTTGGGAGAGTTAAGAGATTCTCTACAACAAATCTCCAAGAGAGTTAGGATTCTTGATTGTAATCCTTGATTCGAAGCTAATAAGGAGAGTTTTGATATACATGTATGATTCTTCTCAGTTTACAACTCTCCTAACCTTTATATATTAAAAAAAAAACTCTCCTAAACATTGATGGTATCATGAACTTTCGCAAGTAACAGCTGTTAAAAATTGAACTGCATCAGTTTTCTCTATACAAATTTGATTTAAGGGTATTCGTACTCAAATTTAAGAATGAATCTTAAAAGCCTAATGCGTAAAATTCAACGTCAAACCTGATCAAGCCTAATGGGTAAGACTGTAAACATTAAAAATCAGCTAATGAAGAAAATGTTCCTTTAGGCTTGTAAGCATAAAGTAATCAATTGACTAGAAGACATAATCAGATGTAGATTCAGTCACGTGCTGTTACTTGACGAGAAGGAAAAACGCCAGAGATGAAGTGCGTAATTGACGAAGATGGCAGTCGACAGCAATACAGACACATCTCACACAACAAATACTACTATGAAAATTTGGACCAGAAAACGAACCGATCATAAAATGTTTCAATCACACACACATCAATGGCAAAATTAGAAGTTTTTTTTTACAAATCATCCATTAATTAAAAAGGAAAGACTTTGAATCAGGTTTATCGTAAAAGGAAAAAAAAACAACAACAGGAGGATCTGCGAATTGCATCCATTGATGTCTGCTTGTCGCACCATTTCTACACCTATAAGATGATAGAAGATAGACGGTACACAAAGTGAGATGTGAAATAAAAATATAGAAAACCAGAGATTCTATAATGGCACATAAGAAATATATGTATATTACCGGCTGCAGCTGAGAAACAGAAGCTGTGCGGATGACATGACGAAATCGATCTTCAGCTCCACTCTCCCATTCAATTCTATCTAACCATCCATCATCCATTTCTATGATAAGATCATCAATTTTCTCTACACTCGTGGAATTCAATGGGAGCTTACGCAGCTCCGGGCAGGTTCTTATGCGGATTTTCTGCAGCCTTGGAAAATATAGTGGACTCCAATAGATGCTCTTCAGTTTGTCCAAATAACCTAAATCAAGAACTTGTAGCTTTAGAAAAGCTGGGTAAACGCCAACATCCCGAGCTTTCTCTTGGCTTATTACTTCTTCCATCTTAGGTGACAATGTGATGCTTAAAGACTCAAGATTTGCAGCATATATCAGCCATGTCACATCCATTAGATGTTCGCATGAAAGTAGTACCACAGCTGAGAGGTTCTTGAAACATGTATTGCTAGGAGTTATCTGATTGGATGATGTAGATGGAGAATGCTGGTCTCCTCTGTTGCCTCCCCGTTTTGTCACTGACTCTGTGATGTCGCAATCTGTCATTCCAAGTTTGGAATGACTACCCAACTCACCAAAGGATGCTACCGATACTGTAAGTCCTTCGAGATATAGACCATGTGTCTTCCCTGCCAATTTGCTACCTAAGAAAGCTTCCAAAACATCCTCTTTTCTCACAGTAATGGTCAAAAATTCTAAATCCTCCAAACGCTCCAATTGCTTCAGTAAGGGGAGATCTAAAGAAGCATTAGAATCATAAAATCTCAAAACCTGCAACTTTAGTAATCTTGAAATCAGATCGATACTTTGAAGATTTGATGTGGACTCCAAATCCAAGTGAATCAGTTCGATCAAATCATTTAAACCTTGCAAATTCTTAATCCTCGTCCCTAACAAGTTGAGATACCGCAAAGATACCAACGTTGAAATATCGTTGGGCAACTCAGTGATACCAGGGTTACGAGATAGATCCAAGACCACCAGAGTTGATAGGACCAGAAAGAAATTACCAACGATATCTACCAACTTGTTATTTTGTAGGAACAAGGTTACAAGACGAGCCGGATTGGGAAAATGAGAATAGTCGGTGATGCTCTCAATCTCATTGTTCATCAGCGACATCTTGGTCACGATTCTCCAGTTCTTGACCTTTGGTAGTTTGCTTAACCCAGCACCTGTTTTCACAACAAATCTTTCTCCACACCCAACTACTATCCACAGGGCCATCTCACGGATCAAGCCATGCATATACACTTTCTGTCTAGACTCACGGATCAAGCCATGCATATACACTTTCTGTGTAGATTCGTCATCCAACACTAACAAACCTGCCCCTACAAGAGTACCGATTATGTGATACCCTCGATCCATTGCTCTCGTTCTTCCGTCCTCTTCATCTATGATACCCTCACCAATCCAATACTCTACCAGCTCATCTTCTCTGATCTTATATGCCTCGGGAAATAAAGCACAATACTTTAAACACAACTTCGCGCCATCTTCTAAATTATCATAACTATATTTCAAAACAGGAAATATTTGATCCCCCATACCTTCCAACATAGTACAGAGTACATGATGCCATTCATCTGCAGTCGTTTTAGACAACAGAGACTTGCCAATGACTTCAAGTACAAGGGGTAAGCCAAGGCATTTTTCCACAATATTTTTTGCGTGCTCAAGCATTTCACCATCTAGTGCGTCTCTTCCGGCATTTTGCTTTAACAGATCCAAAGCGTCCTCCTCCGCCAAAGGTTCAACTTCTATGACCTTATTTGCCCCCATGCTTTCACAGAGATTCTTTAAGCGAGTAGTAAACACGATTTTGTATTCTTTCCCCCGGACTGGAATTCCGATTTTTAAAAAACTCACTTCCGTCCATAAGTCATCTAATAACAGCACGAATCGGGGTTTTGTATCTTTTAGAACCTTGTGTATTTTGCCGCGTTTCTCCCTTTGTATTTTTTGGCACCAATTCTCGTCATAGAGGCCTAATCTTTTGCCGATATCATCTTGAATCTTCCCGATATCTACATCTTTAGACACTGTAACCCAAATGACAACATCAAAATCATCCTTGACTTCAACGAACTTGTTCTCAATTAGAGTGAGGAGGGTCGATTTACCCACTCCCCCCATACCATATAGACCCAACATTCTAGTACCATCTTCCATAAGAAGGCTCCATGTGCTACGAAGTTTTGTATCAAGACCAAATGTTTGCTGGAAAGGTTCTTCTAATACCACAGGAAGAGTAGCTTGCCGAGTCACCACTTCCGGAACTATTTCAGACAAGAGTTGTCGAACTTCACGCAGCCTCTTGGGAATCTTTTTGCCAAAACGGTAGGTTGAAATGATGTTGTTGGAACAACACCCACATGTTGACCGCCTTTGCTGTACAGCGGAAGCATCAGCAACCAGCAGATTGGTGTCGTCTTCAATGGTTTGGACTTTTGAAAGCCACCTTTTCACTTCATCTGTCTGTCGCCTACCCTTGAGTTCTCCAGCAAAGACCTTGCGTACCACATCAGCTCTCTTTGCTTCAAGATCATCTAAAGCACTCCTCAACTCGTTAAGATTATCATCAAACTTGGAAATGTAACCTGCATGTGCAGCCACGGGTTTACAAACTGGTAAAAGACATTGAGCAACCGCACAAATAGCCGAGACAATGTCAGCCATTGTGCTCAGGATTCAAGAAAGACGAAAGAGAATCAAGATAAGAAGAGCAAAACTTAAAATTGGAAAGGCTAAAATGATGTAAAAATTGGGAAGCAGCAAGAGGAAAGCAGATCTTTCTGCAGGATCCGATCATGTGTGTTGACTTTGAAACTAGTTAGAGCTTGGCATGTTCAGCTTGGTTTAGTTACATTAATTAATTGCAATGATGTAATACCTCCGTAAGATGATGTAAAAATTGGGATGCAGCAAGAGGAAAGCAGATTTTTCAAATTTAATGTTCACATATATACAAAAAAAACTTATAGAACTAAATCTCATAATGAGGCCAAATAAAAAAAATTCATACGTGTTTTAAAATGCTAAAACATAGTGGTCATCATCAAAATAGATAGTTTTTATTTTATATTATTATAGTTTATAAAAATATATAATTATTTAAATTATTTAATTATAAATCGTGATATTAACCGTTTATTGTTATTAAGTAACCGTAACCGTGTCTAATCGTAACCGTATTAACCGGACCCATATTTAACTGTAACCGTTTTAACCGTATATATTAAATGGTTAAGGTTAAGGTTAAGGTTAAAAAAAAGTCTAACCGTAACCGGTGGTTAAAAAACCTTAACCGTATTAACCGTAACCGTGGTCATGCCTAGCAGAGATGTTAGCTGTTGCATTATCCATTGTGATGCAAAAGACCTTCTTGATGTCCAAGTCCTGTAAACACTCCTGAAGCACAACATATATAGTAGCACCTTTGTGATCACTGATGTTCTTGAATCCGATGATCAGCTTCTTTAACTGTCAATTACTATCAATGAAATGTGCAGTAATTACCATGTAACTAGCTCCAGTGGTGGGAGCTACCCATATATCAGTAGTCAAGGAAATCCTCTGTTTATTGGCACAAAAGTGCTTTCCTTCTCACAAACATCTCCACTATGTCCCTAGTTGTTGTTCTCCGAGAGTGAGGCTTGTAAAGTTTAACTCTACTACAGAAATGCCTCCAAGCCAAACTCTCTATGAAAGACAAAGGCAACTCACCTAAAACTAACATCTCATTGAAACTTCTCTGAACACAGCTTCAGGAACCTTGCACAGCTGGAGACCATCAACACAGCTACCCCACGCAAGATGCTGCTTACAGGAGTCGAGATGCTTCTTCAGATTGGAAGTGTCGGATGATGATGCACAAGCCATTGAATTCCCACAGTAATGACAGTTACACTTGTCATAGTCAGTCTTTGTTCTTATAAAGTGTTTCCATACAAGGGATCTTGTTCTCTTCCTTCCCTTCTTAGATCCATTACCTTTTGGATTAGCTTTCCTTTTCCCTTTACTAGTAGAAGTAGGAGTAGGAATCTCAACTTCATCGTCTGTTTCCTCTAGCTGATCATCAATATCAATATCAATATCAATAGCTTCTTCTTCTTCCATGTTTGGTCGATCTTGATTAGAAGCCATATGCATTATATTAAGTGATCAAAAGAATAAGAAACTTATATTAGAAAACTTAACAAAAGAAATAAACGAGTAAAACACACTTAACATTGAAACAAACTACACAAACACACATAGTAAAGTAATCTAAGTTATCTAACAATGTAATGAAACTAATGACACAACACAAGCATTCACAAGCAAAAACAAACACACAAAGTCAAGTTGTTGTTCTAAACAAACAAAACAAACAACACTTGAAGAGCATATATAAGAGACTCGAGAGACTAAGAGACTCTAGAGTAATTCATAGTAAAAACGAAGAAACAAATAGGAAATGAAGTCAATTTCATATATAAAGAGATGAAAACAGGAAACCCTAAACCCTATTTTCAATTGCAGAGCCAGAGATAGATGAGAAGGAGATGGAAAAGAAGCATACCTCCAATCGATTTATCGATGTTGCGGACAGTGCAACCAGCGACGAAAGTTTGGGATTCCAGGTTTTTTGATTCGTGAGGGTTTTTAATTTTTGAGTATATACGAGAAGAAAAAGAGAGCTTGGCGTCTCTGGGACTGGAATCGACAATAATAGGTGGTCTAGGGTTAGGTGTGTGTATATGTCTAAGTGTATAATTGTATATTTGTATATATGTTCGGGTATTCGGTTAGTTATTTCGATTCTCGGATAATACTCGAAACCGAACCGATATCCATGGATCCTCAATATAGGATCCAATGAATATTTTGGCCATAACCGAAACCAAAACGAACAAGTAATTTCGAGTTGGTTCGGATTCAGGTATTTCGATTCCGGTTTTTATGGACATGGGTAATTAAAACCCATATGCAATCCAATAAACAAGCATTTCAACGCAATAAAACTTAAAAAATAAAAGTGAAAAACAATCATTAGAATTTAGGGCCACAAATTTCAATTTAATATCTCTAAAGTACAATGGAAGACACTTGGGAGATTAGAGCATATTATATCAAATTCAAATTAACGAGAAACTTGTAACTAAGCCAACACCAAGCAAAGAGTCAGAGACTAGAGAGAGTAAATTCTCATATTTAAATCTAAAGAAATACAAAGTTACAAACCATGAAACCAAAGCAGGACTCTTCATTATCGAAAACAAAAACCCTAATTTCTGAAGACATTCTGATTTAGCTTTCAAAAGAAAAAACAAAAAAAGGAGAGTTTGTGATGGATTGGTCAGTAAGGCGGTGGAGCCCTAGCGGTTGGGGCCCAAATAACATCAGAGCCACCCATGTGGCAACTGTACATCGATACCCCCCCACACGACTCTCCTCCACTTCCCGCCACGTGTCCTGACTCTCCACCGCCTCCAGACACCGGCGGCGATTGGGCATCCCCTTCCGCCGAAACTGAGTTTCTTTCCTCTTCCCCCGCCGGTAACCGGTGATAAGAAGGGTTATTGAAACTAGCGGCGATGACGTAAACCGTTCCGGCGGAAACTAGTGGACCGGCGACGAATCCACCGATAATCTGTCCTTGAGGTCCGGCTAGAGAGACGGTGAAAAAATTGGAAACGGGAGGAGACAAGGAGGTACGAGGAAGAGGAGGGAGGAAAGTGGCGGAGACAGAGAGCAGATCGAATTTCCCGTGGAAAGTGATGGTGGAGCCAGGAGCTGCCGGTGAAGGCTGACGTAAGGTGACGTTGGCTACGGAGCCAGAGCCACTGAGAACGCAGACGCCGATGGATTTTCTGCGGCAGAAGCGGTTGACGGCTTCAACGACGTCGTTTCCTGGAGGGACTTCGAGTATGTAAGGACTCATAGGAGGCTCGGTATCGCGTGTGACGAAGACTGGTGGTTTTGGTTTGTTTTTGGAACCTGGTGGTCTACCACGTGGACGACGGCCGACTTCGATGGAGGAGTCATCGACGGTGGTGGTGGTTGGGAGGTTGAAGTGAGAGGAGAGAGAGTGGTTTTGAGGGAGCTTAGAGAACATTTCGTTACCTTTCTGCTCTCCGTATTCACCTTTCATTTTTTTTTCTTTTTTGGATTTGTTTATTAGAGATTTCAGATTTTTGGTTTGGATTTTTGTGCAAATGATAAAAAAAAACAAAAAAGGAGCAGGAAGAAGATGATGAAGTTAGTATGGGTGTATAATATGGAAAGAGATGGAGAGGTCGAGACTTTTCGTAATCCTTTGGGAAGTGTGTAATTATAAAATCGAAAAGTATTGTTAAATATATAGAAAGAAAATATAAAAAGATGAGAAAACGAGAGGATAGGGAAGAAGGATGAAGGAAGATGAGCTTTGAAAGCAAGAAAAGAGAGCGGCGCCGCTAGTTGGGAATTGTAAGCGAAGATATATATGTCTGATACTGTGTATGTCTGTGGGTTCACACTCGCTTTTTTTTTTGCCCTATTTAAAACAAAATAACAATTGGAGGTTGAAATTATATTGTAGTGTAATATCTCGTAAACAAATTATGAACTTCAGAAAATAATAATATTAAAAAATTAAATTATATATGGGTTTGACTCATACAAATAACGGAATAATTAAATAATTGTTAGTATAAAAACTAAATTTAATCAACAAATAAAAATCTAAATTGAATCAATTATTTCATACAACAATTATAAAATGTAGAAAAACTAATTTTAGCAAGACTAACCACGTACGTCAAAAAAAAAAAGTAAGACTAAACATGTTTTGCGTTAATTTTTTTTACATTTTAATTGTATAAAGTAAAAATACTTTTTAAACAAAAAACATTTAATAAATATTATGATTGATAAAAAATAGCGAAATCACGTTTTTATAATTAGTATATCATGTAATGGTTAAACATGTATATTATACAATTAAGTTTTGTAAATTAAAAACATGAATTTTATAGTCATGGATATGTGTAGTTTATTCTAATGACAAAAGTTAAATTAGGATTGATTTGAAATTAGATTTTAATGCAGATAGAAAAAGATGGGAGACAAGTGGGGATGAGAAAGAGAGGGACATCCCCCATATCCCAAATCTGGAGCATGCTAAGAACCAAACTGTCTCTTTCATATATCCATTGGTCGCCTCATTTTTACCCTTTAAGTTCTTCTTCTTCATGATTAATTTAAACATGTTACTATATTTGATTAAAATTCTAGACTTTATCTGCCAACTCTTGTCGACTTACGCTATTCGTTTTCAAATATTTGAAAAGCTTTTTGTCAAAATTCACTTCTAATGCTAGTAGTTTTCTCATTTGAAAAACTTCCCACCAGAAACATATCATGTGTGGTAAGGTTTGTGGTGCACTTTTGAGGTTTAAAGAGTGCACACAAAAAAAATAGTGCAGAATTTTCTGATTTTATTGATCATCGTATTTGTTGTAGAACTAGTTGTAACAATCGCAGTAAGTAAAGTTGGTCATCACTAAGAAATTTTGTCTTCCGCAATATCATCATCTAATAGCGAAATCGAAAATTTAATTTTACGAGAAATATTAAGAAAAACTATTAAACAAAATATTAAAAAGATAAAAATCTCAGAACCTGAGATTCGAACAGGTTTATAACAGTTTATAAAACTACTTTTTTCATGATTCGTGCATATACTAAAATAAACCTAGAACATTTTTTAAAAATATACATGGATTTCAACACTATAATGAATTAGACATTTTTGAGGTCGATGAGCAATTTAAATATTTGATTCTATTGGTATCCAAGCTCACACAAATTAGATTAGACATAATATACAAGTACCATCAAAAGTCCTATTCGAATCTGTCATCGACGAATCGTATTTTGTTGAATTGTCTCACGTGGATGAGTTTCTTCTTTCTCCCAGAAGAATTCTGACGGCTAAAACACATTAGCCTACGCTATATCTGACATATATAGACATGCTTACAGAAATTATTGGTAGTGTATATGTGGTTTTTCCCCGGAGTCAATAGTTCGAGTTTCCATTTTTAATTTTGTTGGTTTAAGAAAATGGGTTAATACGATGTAATTTTAAACCCAGCCTGTGGTATGGGGGTAGTGGAATTTACGACCAATCCGCCAAAAGGCCTGCATCCTGAGTTCGAGCCTCGGCTCAAACGCTATTTTTGGAAACAAACACATCTTGTTGGGCCACCAAGGGTATTCACATGGTCCCTTGGCCCTAGGAATAGTGCCGAGGATCCAGTCAGGATAGGTCTAACAAACTTGATGTTAGGCTAGACGTCCTCGTATTCTGTTGACCCAGATTTATCAACAAAAAAAAAATATATTATTCAAATAGGTTTTGACCATCTTGACTTCCTATGGTTTTACATGGGCTTATGCGAATCAAATTCTAAATTGGCTTGATCTTCTCACATGTGTGCACATGTGTGTATATCCACATATATATATATACCAGTTTTCTCTATATATATCATATATCTTATTTTATAAAGCTAAATCGTTTAACGTAGACGTGACACATATGATAATTCATTAAATTCTCTTCTCCGTCTTCTCCATTTTTGTAACATCCCTATCATGGCTCTTAGGATTGGTATGTTTCTGATTCATTAAATTCCATGTTTAAGTTAATTTCTTTATCTTTTCTGAATATTCATGCGACTAAATATTTCCTTTTATTTGTTCTCATCTAGAATATTGTATTTTTCCATTTTATATAAATTCAAATCTTCATTTTCTTTTACTTTTACTTTTCTTTTTTCTTTAAAGAAGATAATTACTTGTTTTCCTTTTTTCCCAAGTCTCGGGTTTGCATATAAATATCTGTTTAATTCCTCTTATTCTCTCATCACCAGAAAACCCAAGCTTCTCTCTCTCTCTCTCTCTCCCTCTGTGTTCAGCATTCGGTTCGCTCCAACTCCCTATTCATCGGTGAGGATTCCATTTCCTGACGAGATGAATCGAGAGATCGCTCGTCTCTTAGATGTTCCTCCTTTGGACTCTGAGAGGCTGGCCTTACTCGTGGATCATCTAGATGAATCACCATCTTCACCGTTGAGGAGTCCGTCAGCCTTTGATGACGAAGATTTCTCCTTTGTACTCTGGTGCTCCTCCTCAAGACCACCGCGAGAGGAGATTGAGTCAACCATCCATCGGCTTTTTGGACTTGATCCTCTGCTTCCGTCTCTTCCACCTTCAAGTTCCGAATCTATGCCAAGATGAAGACTCGTTGCCCCTATCTTTATTCAAAGCGCGTTTTCACCATTTTTGATTAGTGTCTTCTTAAACCATAGCTTCCATAAAGCGAGCTATCTGATTCGTTGCGTGTTCATTGTTGATTTCCAAAATACTATAATATGTATATATACAACCATATATCTTTAGATCAATTATTAGGGTTTATTGTATGTTGCTTGATTCACACAGCACCTGAATTTGACCTAATGATTACTGAACCCTAATAACCTGGTAAACTGATTGAGAAAGTTACAACTCGTTGTCAGCCATTTTGTTACAACTTGCTATCATTTCATTTTGTTACAACTTGGTATCATTCCATTTTGTCACAACTTGGTATCATTCCATTTTGTCACAACTTGGTATCAGTCCTCTTTGTGAGTCTTGAACCTAGTGGTCTAAGTAGAAGGATCTAATCTGGTATTCTAATCGGGTATTGCTTGAATCCACCTTGTTTATCTATTAGAACTGCTAGGTGTCTATCACGAGGCTTGGAGAGCTCGTGGTACATAGTTGTGTGTTTGGGGCTGGGCTTGGAGTGAAAGTTAGTTCTCATCGTCGGGAGGTTATGGCGAACCTCGGTGAGGTGTCTTCGGGACACGGATTACCTTCGGTGTGGTTGAGCTTTGGGCTCGTGGTGGTCCCGGACCAAATGTGGTGTGTAATTTGGTGGTAAAAAGAGAGAGAGGGAGAGAGAGAGAGAGAGAGAGTCTTTTATCTTATCTTGATTTGCAACTCATAAGTTACTCATAAGTTACTCATAAGTTGACAACAAGATAAACTTTTAATAGTGTTTTGATATTGGAACTTCTTAGGGTGACGCCTGATGGTTTTTTTAGCTGTAGTAATCGTCAATTGTTGCAAAGGAGAGAAGTCGCATGACGCTTCACGAATGGCCCATGAATCCTAATATGGTCTCCCCGACTCGTCTTTGTCTCTCAAACTACTCTCATCTCTTGGAACATTGGTTTCGTTTTTGAAATTCTTCATCTACCAATACCATTAAATGAACCCGAGTGTTCTTTTATCATGTTCTTAGAAACACTTCCCAAATACATTTATTGTTGGTGTAAATGGTCTTACTTGCATTCCGGTTACTATAAAACAAAGACATATTTGCATAGATTAGCACTTAGTTAAACTTTCCTTACAATCTTAGCACTTTTTTGTCTTTTAGCGTGTAAATGACGAAAATATCTCTCTCTTTGTGTACCAGTGTACTGTGTACAGACGTACATGCCGTACTGTATAGGGGCTAAATTGTCATGAATTGTCACGAGTGCAAAAAGACAATAATATAAATGTAAGCTGAGATGCATTTTAAATAAGTCAATTAGCTAGGATACTATAAATGTAAGCTAAGATACCACATCCGTTGGTACGATATCTTACTACGCCCAGAAGTTTGTGGTCTAAATCTCGGTTTTTGGCAAAATCGACATTCCTGCAGCTTACCATCATCTTTCCAAAAAAACATATAATTGTCAACACATACATCTATCATCTCATAAGGCAACCCAAGACTAAAAACCAACTTATGTATCTCATTGTATTTTGGTAGCCAAATTATCCTCTGACAAATACTCTTTAATAAGATAGCCCAATCATTCATGCAAACCTCAGCTAAGTAATGATTAGTTTTAATTGTCATCATCCTAACTGCTAACGACAATTTAGACTGACCTTCTCTACATCCATCGTAGAGTGGCTGATTTACAGCGTCTAGCATATCATAAAATCGTTTCGCATCTACGTTGGGTTCCTTAATAATATTATCAGCATTTGTTCCATGAAGTACATCAATAACCATTTCATGCATCCTACCATGATCTTGACCATGATCAAATTGATGATGATCTTGATAACTATCATGATTATTTGATTCATCAAAATCTTGATACCTATCATGATTATTTGATTCATCAAAATCTACATGACCTTGATAATTACTACTACTAGCAACATTCCCACCAAAACCCTCTCTATGTTGATACCAAATAAAATATTACGGCGTAAACCCTATATTTAATAAATGCTTCCACACCGTGTCAATAAGAATATATATCGTATTCTTGCATTTCCGACAAGGACATAACATCTTACCGCTTTCCATGGTTGTTCGCATATTTCCGGCATGATACATGAATATTTGAAGTCCGTCTTTGAATTCTTTCGTCAACGCACCCTCCGAATCCTTATGCATATACATCCATTTTCGTAAATCGCATATAGACATTTTAAAAATAATTTGTAGAGTGTTTTTTTTTTTAAGGTGTATTTTTTTAGTAGAATTTCGTTTGAAGTTAGGATGTATTTATATAAATTTTTCCATACTTACCAACGATTTTGCAACGGAATTTCCCAACGTTTTACCAACGAAATAACTTTACAACGATTGAACAACAATATTACAACTACTTTACGACAACAAGTTTCAATGTAAACTATTAGGTGAACCTATAAGAAAACGTGATTTATCAAACTTTTACGCTCGACGTGATGTCGTCGTTAATTAGTATCGATATCTGGTGGTTGTAAATTCGACGCTAATTCCCATCGAATTTACAACAAAAGTCTCAAAATTGTTATTCGTCGTAATTTCGATGTACGTAATCTAGCATCGACTTTATGACGATTTTAAAATTATTCGTCGTAATTTCGATGTACATAATTTTGATGCCTATTTTACGACGATTTTACGATGAGAGAAAATTACGACGGCTTTACGTTGAAACCATTTTTCATTGTTAATTTCGACGGTACGTTACAATGATTTTTTCCGTCGTAAAATTTTGTTGCAATGACATTGTTTTCTTGTAGTGTTAGTAATGAATCAATTGTAATGATTCTTGGTTCAAACTTAATATTAACTCCTACAGAGTTGTTACAAGCCGTATTATATTTGAGAAAATAATTTGGGATAAGAACCATGAATTGTTTTTTTGTTTTCATGCATCTCAACAGAACATCTAGTGAAAAATATATTATCTCGAAAGATCCCATTAGGATTACCTCACATTTAAACATTTATAAAGAAAATGGTATTTAGTCCTGAAGTATCATACTATATGAATGATATACCTCATGTATAACAGTATTGTTGTATACAAGAGAGAAAGCCAAAATATTATGAATTAGCATAAGGGGCAAAATATTAAATAAGTGCCAAAAGATATTACATTGTAGACACTATCATTTTTTGTATATCTTAATCCACTCTACAAAACAATGCGAACTTGAAGTTTTGAAAATTTGGCAGTGCTCCATCAAGAATTAATGATCCTGAAGAACAAATTGATGAGAGCAGAGTAAATGAACCCAAGGTTCAGTTGAAAAGGGAGAGACCAATGGACTCTAAAAATAAAATTCACAAGAAGAGAAAGAAAATAGGAGAACGAAATGAAAGGGTTCAGAAGAATCAATAAAAAGAGAATGTTGAGAAAATATATGAAAGTATTCTCGAAGGACCACATAAAGAGATTCGTTCAGAAGTTGAACATGATATAGAAAAATATGAGATTTCCATTAACTACTCTCAAAATGGAAAATTATGGGTTATAAATGAAATAAAAGATATTAATGGAATATTCTTTTTTTTTTGTATCTAAGGAGATCGATCATGAAAATGATGATCTAGACCCAAGGTTTGTGTCAGAGTCCCTGAAAAGGTATGACTGGGAGAAATGGCAAATGGCCATGATAATTAAATTATTCTTCCTCAATAAAAGAATTATATTGTCTTTGGACCTATAACCATTACACCTGAAGATCTACTGTCAGTCTGGTGCAAGTGGGTCTTGTGGCACAAGAAATGAGAAAAACGACTTCACAAGATATAAAGCACAGCTTGTGGCACGAGGTTTTTCTCAAAGACTAGGAATTGATCATAAAGAGACATATTCTCCGGTCATGGATGCAATTACATTCAGGTACTTGATGAGCCTAATGGCCTCTAGAAATCTAGATATGTACCATATAGATTTTGTGACTGCATCTTTATATGGATCACTTGATAGTGACATATACGTGAATTCTTTTGAGTACTCCAATGGTTAATAAATCATTTGAAATTACTGCAATGGTCGCCAATTCTTCAAATTATGCGGAAATCATTGCATTTCATGAGGCATGTAGAGAAAGTGTATGGTTCAAATATTACGACTCAACATATATCAGATGCAAGTGGAATAATCACTAATAAGGAGCTAACCAGCAGAGGCGTATACTCTGTTTTGTTTGGCTCAAAATAGAGCATTGGATGATCCATTCCCGGCAAACATGGAAGCGGTGTCAGCAGGGTCTGATCATTGGTCCAAGCTCGCTTCGTTGGAAGAGCAGTTCTTTCAACAGAAGTCACGCATTCAGTGGCTTAAGTGCGGTGATCATAACACAACCTATTACCATCGGGTTTCACAAGCTTGAGCCTCTTGGAACTCTATAAGGAAGCTAATTCGGGAGTCAGGAGAAGAAATTACGAATCCAGATGAGATTAGAACTGCAGCGGCTGAACATATTAGAAGTTTTCTACAATGTGAGCCGACAGATTTTGAGGAGGTCTCACCAGATTATCTTTCCAATCTACTACAGTGTCGCTGCTCTCCAAGCAGATACACTGTGCTCGTAGCCCCGATTACTAGTGAGGAGATTAAACAAGCTCTATTTTCAATGCCTTCAGATAAAGCATATGGCCTTGATGGATACACTAAAGAATTTTACATCGTATCATGGGGTATTATTGGACATGATTTTATCGTTGCGGTTTAGTCTTTCTTCATATACGGTTTCATGCCAAAATCGATCAACTCAACATTGCTAGCGCTAATTCCTAAGAGGACGGATGGTACGTGTTTAACCATGAAAGATTTTAGACATGTGGCTTGCTACAACATGATCTACAAAGTGATCTAAAAAATTCTTGCAAATTGCCTAAAACTCAGTCTCCCGGACTTTATCAAACCGAATCAGAGTGCGTTTAATTAAAGGCAGACTGTTGTTGGAAAATGTTCTTTTGGCGACTGAGCTTGTGAAGGACTATCACAAAGACTCAATCTCTCCTCGACACGCGAAAAAATTTGACATCTCCAAAGCTTTTGACACAATATAATGGTCATTCATCCTTGGAATCTTCCGCGCTATGATGTTCCGGAGCTGTTCATTCATTGGATTCATTTATGTATCTCCACGGCATCCTTCTCAGTTGTAGTAAATGGTGATCTTGAGGGTTTTTTCGGCAGCACTCGTGGAATCAGGCAAGGATGCTCTCTTTCACCGTACTTGTTTGTAATGGTCCAAAATGTCTCTCTCGACTTCTAAACCAGGCAGCTGCGAGTGGACGAATTGGAAAACATCCTCGATGTGACCAAGTTCATGTCACTCATCTGAGTTTTGCTGATGATATCCTTGTGTTCACGGATGGATCCTCCTCCTAGCTCCGAGAAACATTTCGGGTCTTTGATGAATTCGCGCGGATATCTGGGCTTCATATTAACGCCACTAAATCAGCATTGTTTGTGGGGGGTCAAAACACGGAGGAGGTTGTTAATAAAACGGCTGAGTTAGGAATTCCAACCGATACTCTACCAATACGGTATCTCGGATTACCCTTAACAACTAGATTAATGACGGTCCACGACTACGCGCCGCTAATTGACAAAATTAAATCGCGAATGCTCTCATGGACAAGTAAGCATCTGTCTTATGTGGGACGACTTCAATTAATTGTATATGTCATCACAAGCATATCAAACTTTTGGTGCTCAGTATTTCGTTTGCCGGCTCGCTATTTTGATGAGATCGAGAAGCTATGTGGAGCCTTCCTTTGGTCGGGAAATCCGAACATATATACGGGTGCAAAGATTGCTTGGGTTGAAGTATGAAAACCAAAGGCTGAGGGTGGACTCGGAATCCGACGACTTCGTGATGTCTCTCGAGTTTATGCGCTCAGTTTAATATGGAAGCTCTTTACTTTATCGGGCTCCTTGTGAAACGGAATCTCTTAAGAAATGCAAATTTCTGGACAGCTCCGGATACCACAGTGGGCTCATGGATTTGGAAGAAGATTTTAAAACTTCGACCATTAGCGTCAACATTCCTCAAGTGTGAGATACGCAACGGAGCCTGTATATCGTTTTGGTACGATAATTGGCTGCATATGGGGAGAATTATTGACATCACGGGCACGGCTAGACCTAAAATCCTTGGCATCCCTATTCTGGCATCGGTGAAGGATGGGGTAGGGCCAAATGGGTGGAGATTGCGTCGTACCCAAATACGCTACTTGGACCCGTTACTTGAACAAATATATACATGCTCATCCTCTCCCTCGAGACGACAATGGACCTGATCTTTACCTTTGGCGTCACAAACCAGAAGAATACAAAGATAAATTCTCGTCTCACCAAACATGGAATCAACTCCGGCCCCATCACCCTTTAGTCCCTTTGTGGCGAGTGGTATGGTTTCGCCAAGGAATACCGCGATGCAGCTTCATCACATGGTTAGCTATGCATAATAGACTTACAACGAGAGATCGTATGAGTCTATAGGGTGCATACCAGCCTTGTGTACTATGTGGAGAACCGAATGAAACTCAAGACCATTTGTTCTTTGCTTGTCCATACTCATTTACGGGGTGGTCGGATGTAGCGAGCAGACTTCTAGAAAATCGACAGGATCCGGATTGGGCAGAGACTCTTCGTGATCTCATGAGACATCAGGGAGACCGACAACATGTCATCCTTCTTCGGCTATCTTTCCAAGTGACATTATATTCGATTTGGAGAGAGCAGAACTCAAGGATTCATCACACGGGCTACAACACAGTGACACAACTTGTTCATCATATAGACAAGACTATTCGCACCAGGATCTTATCGCTGGTATACTTCTCCAATCCGCGCCTCCATGAGCTCATGCAACGGTGGTTCGCGGTTTCCAATCGCTAAGAGTTTAGTTCACGAAGGAGCTATATGCATGCTTTTGTTCTTTTCCTTCTCAGGCTTTACTGCTAAATTGTTTCATTTCTTTCAGCACTAGTATGTAAATAGACCCTCTTATTTCGATCAATGAATATAACATTTCATCAAAAAAAAAAAAAATGTTGCTTGTGTCGCCTAATTCAAAAAATGTTATATTAAGAGCGATTGAGCAAAAAATATTCCTCCAAAGTTTTTCTCTTACACCTAATAACTTGGAAAAAAAATTAGGAAGTGGATATCAAGTATATTCTCTCAAGTGACAATGCATTATATTATTTTACGAAGACGCTTCCTACTACAATATTTAGAAAACATGATCATAATATTATAATGCATTATCTACGAGATATATGAAGAAAAGATTATGTCCTTTTGTTCTAGGGAGAGATTGTGTCGCTGTACTCTTTTTCTCTTATTATAATTTTTATTCATTGGGTTTTTCGATGATAAAGTTTTTAACAAACCAGCATGTGATACATCAGTGGTGATGAAAATGTTAAATATTATTATGGATGATTATCCATCTCGTAACGACTTACACTCAAGAGATCCTATTTACTATTATATGTTGGTGTAGTTTGTAAAAGGATAAGAAAAAAAGTCAAATAGAATATTTATTACCTTAGATACTCTCCATATCTCTCTACTATTCGATCTCTTTTTCAAACACAATACATATTATATTAATACATATTTTATAACATCCATATTATATTTAGAATATTTAGATGTTTTTATTTACAACTTATAGACTAATTTGAGTTGATATAAGCTATTGAAATTATTAATATAAAAAATGTTGTGGTTTAATTTAAAATATATTTTAATATTGTATGGTTGAAAAATTATATGTATACAAAAAAATATGATCTGCAACAAAGCAATTTTCGCTTTCTTTATACAATTAACTGAGATTTAGTTTATATAATCTCTATATTATTTTTCATCGCAAATGTGGCGCCGCTTTAGGGTTCCTCTCTAAGGCAATCGAGCTAGGGTTTGGTGCCGTCTCTGATCCTTGTCCTTCCTCCACCTGATCATCTCCTCCACAGCCATTCTGCTTCTTTGTGCTCCTCACAGTTTCTCTTACGCAAGTTTTGCGTCCGTTTACAAGGCTATCTGGTGCCTTTCGTCTCGTCCGCTTCCGTCTTCTCCAAGTTTCGCTCTGCTTCCCCCCTCTCCATATTGCTCAAGCTCTTGTGATGTCTCGCCGCTACACTAGGGAAGAAAAGGGGAAGGCTGTTTCGGGGTCAAACAGATGGGTTCGCGATCCCCCGATCCGCCTGCTGGATGATGCAAACCCGGATCTCGTCGAAGCAAACAAACTTACCCTCATTGGTAGGGTTTTGAATAAGCAGATCCAGCGACCCAAAATCTCTTATTGGATTCATGCCGCATGTGTGGAGAGTGGAAGGCAAAATCACAGCTAAAAATCTCGGCCCGGAGATGTTCCAATTCCGTTTTGAAACGGAAGCGGACCTCCAACTGGTTCTTAATGAAGCGCCCTTCCACTTCAAATGTTGGATGTTCGTACTAGAACGCTGGAAGCCTGTTATCTACTACTCCTTCCCATCGAAGATCCCTTTCTGGATCCGAATCCACGGGATCCCACACCACTGCTTTACCGACAATAATCTACGAGCCATAGGCAGAGAATTGGGATCCTACTTGGACCACGACACCAGTGAAAGTATGATAAGAGTCGAGATGGATGCCATGAAACCTTTGGTGAAGAGTAAATCAATCCAATTCCCATAGGGTGGAATAGTCTCTATTGTGTTTGAATACACTAAGCTGGAAAAGCACTGCTTATGGTGTATGTCAATGCTCCACAAAAAGAATGACTGCCCCTATGCACCTAAGGCACCTCCTCCAGAATCGTCAAAACCAAGTATCAATCAGCTGAAGACCTTGGATCGATTGGATTTGGACATAAAAAGATATGATGCTCACAATGACTCCCACCACTCTCGCCGCCCCTATTGTAGACTCGTACGATAACAAGAGGAGTCGATCCTTAAATTATCATCAACACTATGAAGCTCATCGTCAAGCTTCTGACAAGGAGAAAGTGGAATATCCAACTCAGCGCAGAGAAAATCAGAACCTCCAAAGCGATCCTTCTCGAAGTCGTGATACGGTTCCCTTCCGCACATCGGACCATAGATTGAACGGCGACTTTCGTAGGGATTCACAAAGAACAGTGGGGAACTACGAAGACTCCTCTAGAGCTTTTCCAATACACTCCAAGTCAAATAACAGCTATGTTCCTCGGCGTGAGGATGACTATCGAGAGAGCTCTCGACACTACTGTGATATCAACGATTCTACTCATAGAAGAGATCAATCTCACCACTAGAGGGATGCAGATGATCACAACAGGCATCCCTGAGACCCTTTATCTCATTCGCAACATCAATATCAGCACCGCCAGCATGGGAGAGAGGATTATGCGGGGCCCAGCAAAACATTTCTCAGCGATCTAATGATCACCTCTCGTAAGATGAGGAAAGAAGTCGCGTCCATCGGAAGTCACCACCACCTGCAACACCGGTGAAGCCCAAAGAGCTCGACATTCCCCCTACTAACGAAAGCAAGAGAAGATCAGCGCTTGAAAGAATCATTGAACCAATGTTCCTCAGAGAGAATATGCAGTTACTGGAGCTCTCGGGTGAAAACAGAATCCACCGTAAAACAGAGGAAGAAGGAGAAATCAGAGACCTGGGTTATGTGGATCCTCAATTGCAGCACGAAAGCCTCTCTAAGAGGCGCGAGAAATTCGCAAGACATCGTGCAAGCTCAGATGCATCTTTGGAAGCCACAATCCATGATCTTCCGCTGCTGAATGGAACTAAACCGCTGATGGTTTTTCGTCTAGGACCAAAGATCATTGCTGCTACCCAGAATCATAAGAAAAGAATAGCGGTGAAGAGGAAACCTGTCAAGCAATCAGTGAAGAGAATTGCAAAATCCATCGCCAAATCAGCAGGCACAAAACGTGCCCAGAACAGTCCAACTCGTTGTGCCAGCTCGAAGCGGAGACTTGCGGCCTCTTTTAAATCCCCGAGGAAGAAAGTGGGTGCTGCTAAAAAAGCAGCCTCTGCTTCTGCTTCTACAAAGTTGACTAATATACCTTAGAATGAGGTTGGTTGTAACGATTTTCTTGTTGCGTCGATTTCTAAGGTCTTTGTATCGACCTCTTATAAGGGTTCGATGGTTTTCCAGAAACCATCCAGTTCTTTTAAATAATTACAACCTGTTTGAACTGTCAAGGGCTTTGGAACTCCCTTACAGTTCGACGTTTAAGGGATTTAAGACTAGATCTTTTCCCGGACATAACATTTCTCATGGAGACAAAAAACCACGATGAGTTTGTCTTCAGTGTCTTTCAGTGGATGGGTTACGACAACAAGTTTACTGTTCCCCCAATTGGCCTTAGTGATGGACTTGCTCTCTTTTGGAAGAAGGATACTCAGCTGGAGATTCTATCCTCTTCCCCGAATTTCATAGATACACTCATTAAAGTCAAAACAAAAACTTTCTACTTTACCTTTGTCTATGGTCATCCGACGAGCCAAAGACGACAAGAGGTGTGGAACTCAATCTCGGATCTAGGAGCCAGTCCCAACGAACCTTGGCTCGTTTCTGGTGACTTTAACGAGATACTCGATAACTCGGAAAAACGTGGCGGCCCAAGATGCCATGAGGGATTTTTCATCAATTTCCGAGCTTCGTGTCCCAAAATGGTCTATGGGACGTACGCCACTCAGGAAATCCCCTTTCTTGGAGAGGGATGCAATACAACCATTTTGTCCGAGCTCGTCTCGATCGATCCCTCTGCAATGATGCTTGGTTAGAAGCATTTCCATCGGGTCGTTCTGAGTATCTTTGTTTCGAAGGCTCTGACCACCAACCTCTCCTTACTTACCTTGATGACTCTCGCGTAAAGCGCAAATGAATCTTCCGCTTCGATAATAGACTCCGAGAGAAAGAAGAAATCATGCAATTAATCTCTCAAGTTTGGAAGGAAGAAGACCATGGCTCTGTTCTTCACAAGATCTCGGCTTGTAGAAGAGAAATTATTCGTTGGTGTAAAGAGCAGAACCAAAACAGCGCCAAGCTTATAGCCGACAATCGGACAGCTTTGGAAGCGGCTCTATCAGCAGACAATCTAGACTCTGACACCATCATTCACCTCACGGTTGTGCTCGAGAAAGCATACAAAGAAGAGGAGCAGTTTTGGAAGTAACAAAGTAGGATCTTGTGGCTCCAAAGCGGCGACCGCAACTCAGCCTATTTCCATGCGGTAACAAGTAATTCGCACTTGTAACAGATTTACAGTTCTTGAGGATGCAAATGGAACTGCCTTTCATGAATGCGTCACCTCCGTTTCCTACTCCTTCCTAATTAATGGGGTCCGCAGGGCAGAGTCATACCGACGAGGGGTCTAAGGCAAGGAGATCCTTTCTCCCGTACCTCTTCATCCTTTGCACTGAGGTGCTTTCGGGACTGTGTCGAAGAGCTCAAAACAACGGTTCTCTGCCCAGGTATCAAAGTGGCGAGAAATAGTCCTCAAGTGAACCACCTCCTCTTTGCGTAAGACACGATGTTCTTCTACCGATCGAATCGTACGAGCTGTGATTCGCTAGCCCAGATTCTCCGCCAATACGGGGAAGCTTCAGGACAAAGCATAAACTTCGACAAATCCTCCATCACGTTCTCATCAAAAACCTCTCGGCATATGAGGAGGGATGCCAAGATAACCTCCGCATTCATAGTGAGGGTGGAGCAGGAAAATATTTAGGACTGCCAGAAAATTTTGGTCGAAAGAAGAGGGATATCTTCGCGAGTTTAGTAGACAAAATCAGGCAAAGATCGCATAGCTGGTCCACTCGTTTCTTATCTGCGGCTGGTAAACAGATTCTCCTGAAATCGGTCCTCTCATCCATGCCTTCTTACACCATGTCGTGCTTCAATGTACCAAAATCTCTATACAAGCAAATACAATCGATTCTTACGAGATTTTGGTGGGACGACAAACCAGATAAGAGAAAGATGAGTTGGGTTACGTGGAAAAGGCTCACGAACCCCAAGAATGCTGGTGGACTTGGATTTCGAGATATTGAAAATTTTAATGACGCCTCGCTCGCGAAAATTGGAGCTCGACTCATTTCACATCCGACTACTCTGTTTGCTAGAGTTCTTTTAGGCAAATACTGCCACACTTCCTCCTTCTTGGAATGCTCTATTCCCTCCAACCCATCTCATGGGTGGAGAAGTATTCTTGCAGGAAGAGACATCTTAAAAAAAGGTTTGGGTTAGCTAATTGGTAATGGTGAAAACATCAGCGTTTGGAACGATTCATGGCTGAGCCCTGATATCCCCTTACGACCTATAGGCCCAACTCCCCTTACATCGAAAGACATGAAGGTAGTAGTCCTTATGAACAGCGTAAACAACTCTTGGAACTAGCAGCGCATTCGGGAGACGTTTCCTGATTTTGAAGCAACGATACGCACTCTTCCGGTAAGCTCATCCAGGCCTTGGGATCAACTGGTTTGGCTTCCAAATAGAAACGGGAAATACTCTGTACGTTCGGGTTATGGCTTAACTATGGTGACGGAAATCCCCAAACTTCAACGTTCCTTCGATTGGCAGCATAACCATATGGCGCTTACGTACGACACCAAAAGTCAAATCCTTCCTTTGGAAGGCGGCAGCGAACGCCCTACTTGTCAGAGTTCAACTAGTGAACAGAGGAATTCAAACACACTTTAGTTGCATCAGATGTGGAGCTCCGGAAATGATCACGCACTTTCTTCGAGACTGTCCCTTTACTCGCCGTGTGTGGATTGACGCCCCGTTCAGCGGCACAAACCAGCTCGCCTCTGTGCATATCTTATAATTTCTCTCTTGTGCATCGAATCTGATTTGTCTACCTCCTCTCGGTGTTCATGCGGCTTCTCTCCAAGTGTGGATTTGCTGAAATCTATGGACAGCTCGCAACAAGCTCATTTTTGAAAATCTGGTCTTCTCAGAACGGGAAGTAATTTCAAAGGCCATCCTTGACGCGAAATCCTAGCAAGCGGCTCAATTCCTTATGACGTCACCGGTAAATTCACCCTCTCTAGCTTCACCGACACATATGTCATCTCGGATGTGGTTTGCTATTTTGATGCGGCGTGGCATGCCGACTCATCGACTTATGCTTTGGGCATTGCGTTCCGATTTACTACAGCTGGTCGGGATTTTGTGTGTTCTGATATTCGCCGGAATATTGCTTCGCTTTTGGCTGCGGAAGCTTGGGCCATTAGAGAAGCACTAATACAAGCCATTGATCGGGAACTCCCCGAGATCCATGTGTTCTCAGACTCGCAAACTCTTTTCAAGCTCATTCAATCTCAGGATACTCATACAAAGATCCATGCCATTGTTAACGATATACGTTTGCTAGCGTTATCTTTCTCTTCGATTTCTTTTCGATATATCCCTCGTTTGGCCAATGCTCAGGCCGATTGTATTGCTAAAGAAGCTATCAAGGCTTTCTTAAACTCTTAATCTTAATAAATTAAGTTTTCGACCAAAAAAAAAAACTGAGATTTAGTTCTAAAGGTTGTGCATCCGACTCTTCCATTAGACTTAAATTCAAATCGATTAAAAGAATACCTTGCAACGATGATAAAAACATTATCGATATTGATCCTCCAACCTCAATATTTGTTTCTTCATTTGGATGAACTGATTCAGTATCATCCCTAAAATATCCTTTTCGAGGGCATTATCATCACTATTCATCAGAATATTCAAATCAAATGAGTTGTGAAATTGAGCTGAATCGATGCGTTTATTGATATGCCAATTGGCTATTTATACATACAAGGAGACTTAGGGTAAACCTAACTAACAGTATAATTTACATAAGTGTATCTCAAGTAATCTAATATTATACAATATCCCCAATACTCCCCCTCAAGTTGGAGCATGAATGTTCTGAATGTCCAACTTGCGAAGAAGATATTCAAACTGACGTCGACCCAGAGGTTTGGTAAGAAGATCCGCAGGCTGGTCTTGAGTCGGAATATAAAACGGAGTGATCAAGCCATCACGAATAGCGTCACAAACGAAATGACAATCGATTTCGATGTGTTTCAAACACTGATGAAGAACCGGATTGGCCGCCAAATGGAGAGCTGATTTACTATCAGAGTAGAGCGGAATAGAAGACGGAATTACATTGAAGAATCTTATTAGTTCACGCAACCACTTAGCTTCACTTGTCGCATCAGCAAGAGCCCGATATTCAGCTTCCGCAGAAGACCGAGACAACGTCGGCTGTTTACGAGTCTTCCACGAGATAACCGAACCTCCCAAAACAAACGTATACCCAGTGAGGCTGCGACGAGTGATATTGCAGCATGCCCAATCCGAGTCACTATAGCCCAAAAGAGAAAGATCAGCACCAGAGGAGAGAAAGATCCCTTTACCACGCGTGCCTTTCAAATAACGAACAAGGCGCAAAGCAGCTCCCAATGAGATTTGCGTGGACACTGCATGAACTGCGAGAGGATGTGAACGACATAAGACAACTCAGGACGTGTAATGGTCAAATATATAAAACGACCAACAAGACGGCGATACTGCTCTGGTTTCTCAAAATACGCATCTTTGGCGCGATCAAAATGATGATTCTGCTCGAGTGGAACAATCGCAGAGCGAGCACCAACTAAGCCACACTCAGTAATAATATCCAAAGAATACTTCCGTTGACAAAGAAAAATACCATCATCTTGACGGGCCACTTCAATTCCCAAAAAATACCGCAATTTCCCCAAATCCTTCATGTGGAAGCAACTACTAAGATAGTCTTTAAACTTAGTAATAACATATGCATCATTGCCACCAATAACGAGATCATCAACATAAACTAAGACGTATAGCTCGACAGTACCTCGTTGCAAAGAGAACAAGGAGTAGTCAGAAACAGACTGATGAAAGCCATACTCTACCAGTGCAGTTTGTAATGTAGAAAACTAACAGCGCGGAGCCTGACGAAGACCATAAAGAGACTTCAAAAGTTTGCAAAATTTTCCCGGTGCAGCATTGGAAAAACCCGGAGGCGGTCTCATGTAAACTTCTTCCTCAAGGGTGCCATGAAGGAAGGCATTATGAACATCCATCTGATGAAGTTCCCATTTCCTCGCCTCAACAACTTTAAAGAAACAACGAACAACAGTCATATTTGAAACTGGAGCAAAAGTTTCGGTTAAATTAGATCCTTCGACTTGAAGATTACCAAGACAAACCAATCGAGCCTTATGACGCGCCAGAGACCCATCCTGATTATACTTCAAACGGAAGGCCCACTTGCTACCAATGGCTCTCTTACCAGGCGGTAAATCAGTGAGAATCCATGTTCGATTATCTTATAGCGCTGAAATTTCAGCGGACATTGCTTCTCTCCACTCTCGATAAGCCATAGCATTCGAAAAAGATCGAGGTTCATATCCTTCTGTCAACCTTGCTAGAAAAACTCGAAAAGGTTCCGGAAATTTATCACATGAGAGATATTGAGTCAAAGGATAACGAGTACCTGAGGGACCGGGAGGAGATTGGAGCGGAGACGGGGATGAGGGTGATGATGAGTGTGAGGAATCTAAGATCATCGCAGAGTTCGTTACATAAGGCGCAAGCAAAACTGATTGCTTCTTAATACGATGTCCACGACCAAGCAGAGGTGTCGTGACATCATCTTTATCATTTGCATCATCCGAGGAAGCAACAGGAGTAGCAGAAGACGAAGAGGGAGCTGAAACTGTTTCGATCGATCGATCTCCAGAAGGGTCGATCGATCCTTTTTCCACGACTCCACCAGACGCGATTTTGATTGATCGATCGCTAGAAGGATCGATCGATCCTTTTCCCAAGGCTCCACCAGAAAGGATTCGATCGATCGATCGATCCAATAGCTGATACAACAGACTGTACTTCAGCAACTCGTGAAATGCTCCCCCTGTCCTTGTGAGTAGGAACAGAAGGAGAAGGACCTGGACCAAGGGGATCAAATGAGGTTGTTGTAGTCGGAATCATCGAAGAAGAGACATCGGTGGTGTGCAGCGGCGATGACGACGCAAAAGGATACATGTTCTCGTTAAAAACCACATCTCTTGAGACAAAGAATTCTTGTCTTTCAAGATCGTATACATGCCACCCTTTTTATTATAAGGGAAACCCATAAAGACACAACATGAAGCTCGCTCATCAAACTTGTCTCGCGAGCGTGTTCCCTTATGTGCATAACATAAACATCCGAAGATCCGGAGATGATCGTACGACGGAGCGTGACCAAACAGTGCTTCATACTGCGTTCTACCAGCAAGCAACGGAGTCGGAGTACGATTAATGAGATAACTAGCCGTAAAAATGCACTCTCCCTAAAAATCAATTGGAAGCGAAGCTTGAAATCGTATAGCACGAGCGACGTCCAATATATGTCGGTATTTCCGTTCGACACGACCATTTTGCTGCGGCGTACCAACACAAGAAGTCTGATGGACAATTCCTTGAGATGCAAAGAACGAACACAAGCACATAAACTCAGTCCCGTTATCGCTTCGAACGGTACGAACTTCGCGAGCAAACTGACGTTCTGCCAGAGCACAAAATTGTTGAATGAGATCCGATACTTGGCTCTTCTTATGCATAAGAAAAATCCAAACAACACGTGAGTGATCGTCTACAATGGTGAGAAAGTAAACTGATCCACAACTCGCACGAGTGTTGTATGGACCCCAGACATCACAATGTATAAGCTCAAAAATATCACTAGCTTTATTATCACTTTCTTGAAAAGACAAACAAGGATGTTTAGCCCGAACACAAACATCGCAAGGCTCTTTCTCAGAAAAACTAACACCACTTAAATCAACAACTTTAGATAGACTAGAAAGCACATTCTTTGAGGGATGTCCCAATCGCTGATGCCACAAATCCCGACCACAGACACTTCTCGCTGAATTTGCCGACAAACTAAAAACTTCACGAAAAAAATAGATTCCATCACACTCAATACCCGCTCCAATCAAGATCCTCGTAGACTGGTCCTGCAAATAGCAAAATTTATTAGTGAAAACGGCAATGCATGATCGTTCTAAGCAAGCTAGAAACCGAGAGCAAAGTATTAGTCAATTTCGGCACATAGAAAACCGAAGAGAAAACTACACTTCCACCAATAGACATACAACCACGTTTTGTGGCCATAGTAATATCTCCATTTGGCAATTCAATAGGACACAAAGCAATGGTTTTCACATCAAATAACAAATTTATATCCCATGTTAGATGATGCGAAACACCAGTGTCGATTATAATACCAGACAAGCGAGCATTATTCGCTGATGGCGGAGCCTTGAGTATGCTAATTCGCCATCAGATGAACGAAGTACGTGATTCGTGGCAAAGGCTCACCGTCGGACATCTGCACATTATTAGCTACGCCGCGTGCGCGTCCACCACCAAAACGACGACCACCTCGATTATTTTCCCAGTTTCCTCGTCCACCGCCTCTTCCACCGTTATTCCATGACTGGTTTCCACCACTTCTTCCTCCACTTACATCACCACGAGACTCAGGAAATCCATGGAGTTGATAACAATCGCGTTGAGGATGTCCCGTCTTTCCACAGTACGAGCAAACCAGAGGGTTGCGATTCCGATTTGCTTGTTGAGGCTGAATCATCGCCGAGAAACCAACCATGTTGCCTCGCGGTTCATGAACGCGCGTCACATTCTGATGCCTTTCTTATTGCAAGATAATGGAATAAGTTTGTGACAGAGATGCTGGTGGCGTCATGATCATGATGTTAGATTGTGTAGCTCCATAACGCACACCGTCCAAACCCATGAGAAACTGATATTTTCTCTCTCATGCACGGAGTGCGACCAGCTCAGTGTTTGGCTTGCACGTCACAACTCCATAACAACATTCAACCGGTGGTTCATAATCATCAATATCATCCCAAATCAATTTGATTTTTCCAAAATAATCTTGCACCGTCATCTGCTCTTGTTTGCAAGTAGCCGCCGCCGCTTTGAGCTCATAGATATGCGGCTCGTTTCCAACAGAGAAACGATCACGGATGCTTATCCACAAAACGTATGCCATATCCGCACAGGAGATCGACGCCCTCAGCTTTGGCTCGATCGAGTTCAAAATCCATGCTACCAACATGGAATTCACGATTCCCCACAACTTCAATTCATTCTCACCTTGTACAGGTCGTTTCACCACTCCATGATTGAAACCAAGCTTATACTTGGCTCGCAGTGCGTTACGCATAAGCTTTGCCCAACGCTCATAGTTCGTCCCGTTAAGCATCACGGTTGTGATTTGATTGCCCGGGTCGGAAGACGGATTCAAGTAGTAATCCGAGAGGATATCCAGTTTGGTGGCTGCATCACCAGCCCAGTAACTTGAAGAGGATTAGAGTTGCTTTTGTCTCCCATGTCAACCAATGAAAGAATGATGCCTTGACCGAGATGTAAGTCTGCGGTGCAAAGAAGAAGAAAGAGATATTTTTTTTTATTTAGGTTTGAGTTATTCAAGCTCGTAACTCTGATACCATGTGAAATTGAGCTGAATCGATGCGTTTATTGATATGCTAAATTGGCTATTTATACATACAAGGAGACTTAGGGTAAACCTAACTAAAAGTATAATTTACATAAGTGTATCTCAAGTAATCTAATATTATATAATATCCCCAATATGAGTAAATTTTTTTATTTGTTGTAAATGAAAAGTTTAACCAAAAAACCATAGATAGATGGAGTAGTTATAAAGTGTCGATGATCTAATATATAAACTCCCAAATTATGAAATTTTTTATTTGATTGTCTCTACTGCAAATATTTGGCTTTATTTTTTCTATTGTTATCTAATGTTCCTTTTAGAAAAAAATTGACAATAGATTTGTCTCCAAAAATCTATGTCGATTGTAAAAATTCCCTGTTCTTAGAAGTGCATTTAATTATCATTCAATGACTATTGACTAAATAAGGGAAAAATATGAATGATTGTTCAACGTATCATTTAAAAATACACCAAAATAAATTGAATAATTACAATTACTTAAAATAGTTATAAAAGAATTTTCCCTTTTGTGTGAAAAGTGTCATTTTGATACTTTTTGGCTCACGAATATAAGAATGTCGTTTCGAAGTTTTTCTTACAGATTTCTTAATTTTTAATATTAAATATTATTAAACTTACAATTTCAATAAAGCAATTGTGTGTGTTTGTGTGTAGTCACGTTGGAGGTGAACAATATGCATGAGGGTAAAATGGACAAATAAAATATCTAAGGTGTTATGGGGTGTAAAAAAACCGAGAGTGTTATGGAGTGTAAATTGTGTCACCCATAATAAAAAATAATAAATACTTTACAATTTTTAGGTCACATAGAAAATATTACCCTAAGATCGTGGATAAAAGCCTTTTTAACCAAGAATTTGCTTTGGTTGGCTTTAAATTCTCCAACGGATATAAGATTGAATAGAACCCTGTAAATAATAAAAGCAACAACAAAAAAAATAGACTCGAGTAGTTTAAACCAGAGATAATGAAATCATAAAGATAAGTTTATTGAACTAGAAATGACAAAAATAACATACAAACCTTTTCGAAATGCAACACAACATCCCTCAAGCGGAGTTAACCTATTAGAGTTGAGGCCAAGGACAAATCCAAAGATCAAACTCAACTCTAATTGAAGAATCGAACGAATAGATTCAATAAAGATTGTAGAAAATCCATGCAACAATAAAATTATTATTTCAAATAGTAACATTGATAATCCAGATAAGAAAGTGGATTCGTTTTTCAACTAACTAATCAACTAACCAAAACGGTGAAAACGCTATGACCATTGCGTGCATGAGATTCGTGTGACGTCGTGGATTGGTTTTCGTATTTTTTCCTTTGCACATAAAATATAAAAGTTTAGAGACACGGCTTTGCTTGAGGTTTAATCTGCAGCTTGGGATTAAAATATCTACTCTAAGCATACTCTTTAGGAATGATGGGACGGTGTTTGAGTGAAAGTCAGAAAGCAGAGGTTGAAGAACCATTCTTTTGCCCATAAGATAAAAAGGAATACTGAAGAAAGTAGAAATACTACTACTCATTCACAAAGTGCATTATCCAAAGATATATGTAATGTCAAATAGCAAAAAGGAAGAAAAAGTTGTCAGAAAAATCTGGGTGGCTATTTGTTCAACCAAACCCGAATCCTTCACTGGCTTCATGGATCGCAAGCAGTAGCCTCTCCTGCAGATGTTCCTTAGACGGGTACTCTGGCAGATCTAACTGATTGAAACTGCATTCCGATCAAAGCATTTTGAATATTATGTCTATGTTTTCGGGTCATTGAATGGATTTGAAACAGGAAGGAGGATAGAGATATTACCAGGTATGAGCAGACGGCAAGTGATTAGCGCTTCCATATGCCTTGTGGATCTGAAACTTCTGTGCGCCTGAAATTCCTTGAAGGGCACTAAATCCTTCCAGAGGAACCTGTTGATTTCAAAACATTAGTGGACGCAGATCAACCACACTATTTCTACAATATACTTTTCTCAACACTCATTTCCCATTTATCACATTATCTATGAAACATGTATAAGCCCAAGGCCATAGAAGTTTAATATGTTTGTTACCTTAGAGGTTCCAGTCACAAACTGCAATAGACGAGCTTTGTCTTCTTTGCTCAATCCCTGAACAACCTCCCAGAACCACTGGATAACAGGAGATCCAGGACTGTACCCAGAATATTCCGTATTCGCCCTCAGGTCATCCACTGATATATATAACCCAACAAAGGTCAACAAAATCTCTTCTTGTGTTGGACTTGGATAGTCTAAAGAACTTAAAGAAAAATGCCATGAAAATATTGGTACAGGATAACTTACAGTCAATATCAGGAAGACCGCTTATTAATAACTCCAATTCCTTGTCGTTGAAAATTGATATTAGATCTCTAAGGATAAGTTCACTAAACCCTTCCAGGAATGCATTGATCTGAGGACGGATGGCTGTGGTTAATCGATGCTCAGCGACTAGGTCAACATATTGATGCTTATTCTCCTCAGTAACTTTAATGTTCCGACCTCCAGGGATCAGTTCATGGTCAGTCACCTGCATTTTATATCAAGAAGTTCAGAAAAAACATAAAACCTCCATATCCAAATAAAAGCATTATTTCAAGGACACTGTTAAAAGTCTGAACAAGTTACCTCCGTTTTTTCATACAGTATCAGCTTTTCCTCATCAGCGTCAATGCTAAAAGTGAGATCCAGGACATCGCTAATATCATTCTGCATATAGAAGAATAGATGAGTAACAAGCATGGACCAAACAAAGTATCTAAAGACCAACAAGTGCCGCAACAGTATAAATACCTCCAGCATCCATTTGAGGGCTTTATAGTAATCGGGATCTATGGCTTCAATATCATGGTATGTGACCTTAACTCCCAAGATATGCTTGTAAAAAGATCGCGTGAAATGGACGTCAAGTAGTTGCCCATCAAACAGAGCCTTTCCAACCTGTTCAGTTCAAAATTAGGAATTAACGCATATACCAGAAGGCACCAAGTCTTTACTTAAGGAGCTAAAACTTACAACACGGCCAACAAATTTGAAGTAGGAGAGGTGTTCTGTCTGGTAAACAGAGTTTGGATTTGGTTGGAAGGTCGAGTCATTGCCAACGGTTGTAAATAGCAGAGCTCCTTTGTCAAAAATAACCCTTGACAACAGCTGATACCATTCCCTGGTAAGCCCACCCGCATCAATACCTTCTTCTCCTTGGAAGTGAACAGTCAATCTACCTTTCAGTTCTTGAGTTGACCTCATTCGCAATTGGTTGTATGAATCTTCAAGAATGTAGGCTCTTCGCACTGAGATTCTCAAAGGGCTATGGTGATGATCATGCTGGTGCTTTATCTTTGATCTGAAGTATGCACGCTTGTTATCAAATTCAATAAAACGTGGAACCTTCAGCATTAGTGAAAAGGACTTCTCAAGCAGAGCAGGATTTTGTCGGATAAAAGCATTAAGAAGTTTTCTGTGCCTTTCAGAAAATCTGATAAAAGAACCATACTTCTCATCCACCTTGGAGCTTGGTCCTGGACCCTTTGGCTGTTCCTCAACTTCAGAAGCCATGGGAACCGCGAAATCATGACCTGAACCAGACTGTGATGGATGCAACTTCTCACATGTAACGAAAAATGACTCTATATAAGGCAAGATGTTCTGGGCACCAGCAGGAAGTGACTGGCTTACTCCAGCTACCCTTGCTGCTGAGCTCGAAGATGGAGATGTAGTAATAGACCCAGAATCAGAATGCCCCTCTATTTTGCATATGCAATTGCTTAACTCCAGCCACAGAGGTTCCAAAGCTGAATTGATGTTCGATAGTTGAGAAAGCACAGCAACATGCTCTTCTGAATTCTGCGGCTGGTTTTTCCCTTTTGTGACTAGCGAACCAATGAGGGAGCTTAATGCCTGCAAAACCCTCAAAATTGCAGATCCATCGGACGAAGTGGTACTTAGAAGCGCTTTCACTGCTTCACTGAACATGTGAAGTTCACTCATCGCTGATCTTGTCAGGTTCTGTATTGCATTTGCAAGCTCAGTAATAAACAAATGACAATGGCTTGGAGCAATTGCCACAAGTTTTTTCAGCACCTCCGCCACAAGGGTGTACGCATTATCTGACAAACTGAGTGAACAGCATAAGTAGTAAGATAAGATATATTTACACTATGTTTGAAAGATATAAAGAACAGAAAATAATAAGTATGGGCAGATAAGCAACCGGCATACCCTTCACGTGCAAGTAATGAACAAAGCAGACACAGCTCTGACTGGGGAAGATTAAGCAACACATTCTGAACATCACATTCACTCTCTGCTCTGGTGGAAGAACTTGCAGATGAGTCTATTGGCTTGGTCATCGTACCAGCAGAGCCAGATAACATATCATGGTTTTCTGAATTGTTTTCAACTTCTAAACCTTGAGGTGTTGACTGATGCTGGCTGGCAGACCCATCAAGTGTTGATTGTTGTTGGCTGGCAGACCCATCTGATATGTCAGCTGAATCAGACTTTCTTTCAGCGTTGTCAATGATGACCTCAAGTAAGTTCAACAGCTGACAAATGATGAGAAAATACAAACATACCTGAGTTCATTGTCATAAAACAAAAAAAAAAAGCCAAACCATATCACTGAATGAAAAAAGGAGTACCTGTTCAAGATGAGCCACACTTCTCAAATAAAGGGGCTGGTTCAGGAGGCTTAGAAGCAACGCAAAGGCTATAGATTCGGGTTCCTGCTGCTTTCTGCCCATGTAATCATCACTAACTACAACAGCTTTTCCACGTGCCTTGTCTGAGGGTGTTGAACCTTGTAGGGAAGGCAGTGAAAGCCTGGACTGAAGCAGAATCTTTGCCACGTACATATGATTTCGAGCCAAATATGTCAACGTCTCAAGTACACGCCGAGACACTAGAGGAGGAACCCCTGCAAACAGAATTACAAAAGTTATATAGAAAACTTCTAGCCCCGTTGGTTATTATCAAACACCCCCAGTCAGAATCACGTTTAAAATAGAAGCATACCATCAAAGTGCTGAGGACGTGAATATGTTACATTGCTTTGACAAGCATAAAGACGATAAGGTGGTTCAGAAACACTCAAGTAGTTAACAGGCTTCCTTGTGTCGAGCATCAGCATGTCCATGAATGTATTAACCAAGGAAAACCTTGTTTCACCATGAGAACATAAATTCAGCAAAAGCCTCTGCAGAGGACCCTTGTAAAGAGGCTGCAGACCAAAGAAATATAAATCAATTGTCAGAGTGATGGCAGTTAAATCTCTTAGTTACGTGAAGATGCATTGGGTAGCTACCTGAACTATGCGAAGAACGCGGATCATTGCTTGGAGTGCCTCAGTGTTAACTAGGGGAGCTCCATCGGCCTCTATAACCTTTGCAGCAGACCTACGAGAAGCAATCCCCTCATTTCTCTCAATTCCAGACAAGACACCTTCACCTCGCCTGGATGGCTCCCCTCTACGAAGTCTTGGATGCATACCAAAAAGTGCACGGTTATGGTATCGATGAGCAAACCTTTCGCGCAACATGTTTGCTTCCGCAACCAGCGCAGGTGTTAAATTTGCAAGAATAGCATCAGATGACGTTAGCAACACCTGAATACAAAAATAAGATCAGATGGATATACTTCAATTCTATTCATGGCCATGACGTTAAAAGGCAATAACTAATACCTCTTCTCGCAACTCAGAAGGAAACGTTGCAATTATTGAAACCGTGTCCATCTCAACAGGCTGACCTTCAAGTTCCTGAGACTGATGAAGCCTTTGTGCTTGTTGCTGTGCCAGAACTTCAGCTCGGATATCAGCAGGAAGTGCAGCAAGAAATTCAGGATCAATATCTCCTGAATTCTGCTGTTCATTGCTAGACGGTTGTGGCACTTGTCCTTGCTGAGCTGAAAGGACTTCAGCTCGCAGTTCCTCTGGTAGGGCATCTAAAAATGCAGGATCAATAGAACTAGACCCAACATCCCTGTTAACTGGTTGCTCCGCTGGAGGATTATCCTGCTCAGCCTCGTGGCCAGAATTCTCAGAAACCTCAGTTACACTGTAAAGAGAAGCTTCTCGCCCAGCTGAAGATGGCACAAGTGACAAATTTGCTCTTCTTGAGCGCATAGCTGGCTGTACATCATGCCTTTCTGCACCATCATCATGTCCATCAGCACTTCCGATTTCAACATCCAAACTCCTAAGGCTTTCCCCCAAGGTTGCCCCACTTCCCCCGCTTTCTTGGCTCACAGCTTCAACATCACGAACAGTTGAATCATTTGGATCATATTGCATTTCGACTGACTGAGACCGTGAGCTTGAGACAGAATCAGTAGCAGTGGCTTGTGTAGCAGACGGAGCAGATGCGTCTACTGGAACGACAGAGGGGGCAGAAACATTGGCACCTCCATTATCAATGGCGTTTTCAGCTGGAATTTCAGATCTGACAGTTGCCTCCTGGGGCCGCTCACTCTCAGCTTGTGATTGATGTTCCAAAAGTGATGAATTCTGATCAGAAGGCTTATCAGAGCTGGGTCGTCTCAACTGAGATACAAGCAAATCTTCAAGACCTTGTGGTACGGTAGAAGCACCAGATCCAACAATTTGCTGGCTGTCATCAGCCCACAAATTCAAACGATGCCCCTGCCGGCCATTCCTCAAAGATCGGAATATAGCATCCAGCCGTGACGAAGAACTACTGTGGGAATCCCGACCTCCATCAGTAAGATCACGCATGTTCTCTACAAAGAGAAGAAAAAGGTTGGTTAACAAATCATTTCAATAGGAAGATCGACAGAAACAAAACGCTAAGAAGGATCTGTTCTGAAAATCACTAACTAGACTACACCAATCTGCCAAGTCTAAAAATATGTTCTCTGGTTACAAAGCCAAAAGTGTACACGAAAAAAAATGTTCATAAAAATACCAGATTTATACAAAGAGACGAATTTAATTAGTAAACTAGAACGATAAGATGGCAGAAAATATGACATAATATAACATAACAGAAAGGGAAATGAACATAATTACAAAAAAGAGAGAACCTGTTTGAATTTGGGATGCTGGAAGTGATGGAGATCCTGATAAAAGAGGATGCTGTGAAGGAGTAGCACCATCACCAGTTCTGCCGAGAAGGCTGTAAATAGAAGTTGTTCGTCCTTGACGTCTCGAGCCAAAGACTTCAACAGGCATCACATGAAGTGTTTCATCAGAAAATCTATGATCTCTAAGAACCTCTAAGTGATCAAGAACATTTAGCCCATTGATTCCATCTTCAAACCTGAGGATTACCCGATCTTCATCATCTTCGTCCTCTTCATCTTCTTCAACCAGTACTTCCTCTTCAAATTCATCATCATCAAGCTCATGATCATCTTGATCAGTGTCATGAAGAGGTAGGTGATGTACATCATCTTCTTCCAAGTCATTTTCCTCCTCGTCTTCTTCTTCATTATCATTTTCATCTTCATCTATTTCGTCACCCTCATCACCAGACATCTCTTCGTCTTCCTCTTCATCAAGATTTTCCTGCACGTGGGTGTGCATCTCAAATTCTATACCCATAGACCCAACCCCGTTTTCCAGCCCCCTAGCATCATCAGCTGCTTCTTGCATATAATCATCCTCAGCTGCGGGAAAACCTTCATCCAAGTCTTGATCATGCTCCATGTCATCTGTCACAGCCTCAGAACCAACATAGGTGTGGGAACCACCATAATTTTCCACATGATCAGCTGTCATGGAATCATGATTGGACCGAAGCATCCTTTCCCCTGCCTCAGAAGCATCAACAGTGGTATCTCCTCTTCCTGATTGAATTTGATCAGATGACTTGTTCGCATTTACATCCTTCGAGTTCGAATCAGCAGAATGGACATGCTCCTTTGTCACCAATTCCAAGACTTTTATGATTCCTGTTACAGCTTTGGGAGATTCTACATTGTCCAAGTCCAACACTTCAAGAGTACGAGTAAGAGACTTAACCAATCCAACATCAACAAAAGTAGCAGAAGCTTCTGAAGATATATGTGATCCAGTAGGTGACCGAGCTGAGAGCATATCACTTAACAGATCTATTAAAATTTGTATTTCATTAACTGGAGGTCTAAACCCATTGCAGGAATCTATGAAGTCATTGAAGATACTGCTAATGTCAGAAAATATCCTCTTCCTTGCTTCAGTTGATCGAACAGATGCGCCAACTAAAAACTGATTAGCCCTACTTGCCAGCTTTTGCCGCCAATCACTCTCAGATTTCTTTTCCTTCTTCACCCTTGAGTATGGAATAAACTTGTGAAGAATATGATGAAATATTCCACCAACGTGACCACTCTTCTGTTGAGGACCTCTGAGACTGTTAATTTCAGCATCTCTTCGAAGTATTATATGGATCGACGAAGAATACATTAACAGCATCTCGCTCAAAAGCTTCAGAATGAAAACAATTTTAGCCAATGAAGCTGACATATCCTGTGAATCAGCTTCCTTTTCTTCAGGTGTAGTGGCAACAGCTTTGCCTTTCCCCTTTGTAGAGGCAAGATCAATATCCATGTCTGCTAAAGTCGAATCACCTTCAACCATGTCATCTTTTGGAGGAGGAATGAAATTACAGATAGAATCCAGAAGTAGCTCAAGAACTCCAATGAAGGACTGGGGAGGTTTTCGGTGAACTTTAAGTGCCTTGGTGCTCCCTGGGGCAGGGGTAGTTGCAGATTTCTCTTCATTAGAGGTCTGAGATTTCTCTTTCTCAGCTTTGTCTTTATCCTTATCCTTATCCTTGTCTTTTGATTTCTCTTTTTCTTTCACTAATACGATGTAAGGTCTTTCACCAACCATCTCTACTTGGCATATTGAACGAGCGGCCTGGATAAAAGTGACTGGATCTCGAGCAATTACAGAATTCACATTCAACAAAAAATTACGTGGAGAGATTCTCGGATTTGAGTGCCTGCTGGAAAGTGTTGCAAGTGCATGCTTTATCTCAGATTCCATGGCTTGCTGAAGCGTTTGGGGATCCTCAAGAACGTGGCGGATAATACTAGCAGCAACAGAGTCAAACCCTGGAAAGAGACTATTACTTGGCAGCGAGAGCAGTGCTTGCACACCTCCAAAATCAAGAAAGCAGACAGCAGCAGAATGTTTTCTCGTCAATGTAGAACATAGCTGTAGAACAGCATGCATGGTTTGAGAAGGAAGCTGATTCCGGATACAGGTACAAGCAATCTCAATCAATTTCTTTTGATCATCAACGTCAACAAGCTGTGGAGAGCCAAAAACAGATTGCAGCTTGTCTTGCTTGCTCTCATCAATGGCGAGAGATGTCTCACCCTTTTTCAAGTCCTCTATAAGCTCGGTATTTAATTTCTGGTCCACTTGTAGCAGCCTATCAATGGCAAGAAACCCTGTCGTCACCCACTTTGGAACATTAACCTTTTCCTTATCAATATTACCAGAATCCCACTTTGAAAGTACATCGCATACAAGTCTTACAATACCAGCCTTCAGTGCAACTTCACGGGAACCTGCATCTTCATGTAGAATCAAAGCAAGAACATGCAGCAGAGCAGAGAGAAGATCGTTCTTCGTGTCATCGAACATAGGACAGCAATCCTTAATCCGGCTAAGGAGGCAAGATATAACACCAGATCGGTGTTCTCCATTGTTTTCTGAGCATATCAATACAAGCAAGTCTCTAACAGGAAAAGCAAGGGGTTCTTTCATCTGCAAGAGCTTCGTACATGTTGTTATAAGCTCTTCAACTGGTGGCAGTGAAACTATTTCTGCTTCAATCTGTTGTCGAGTTTCATCTTCAACATTCTGCTTGGTATCAGATTCAGAATTTCCAAGGGACATTGCAAGAGCACGAGCAAGCTCATCATCCTCTTGGATTTCTTCTGGGTGGGAAAACAGCCATTCCATGGCTAACTCAACACTGTTAGATCCAACCTGTCTCAAGGCTTCTTCTGCTCTCGATCTGGAAAAACCCATCTCCACAATTGTCGCAATGGTTGTTTCATTGGGAGGTGGACCTGTTACACGAGCGCTACCACTGCCACCTAGGTTTTTCAGTTCAACTCCAGAATACACATGCTTGATGATGGAAATGACTGTAGTAACGTAATCATAACTACATTCAGTAAATTGTGGATGAGTCCAAACAGGAAGTACAGCTTTCAACACAATGGACTGCAGGATCTTCACAAATGTCTCAGCGTCTTGTGGGAATGGACTATTCCCACTTTCCACAGGTTGAACAAGCAAGTGTTTTGTGGATGGTGACAAGATAATAGATGATGTGACCAAATGGTCCATGAGCTTACCATAGCTAGCCAGCGGACCATATATCCATGCATGATCTGCATCTTCCTTTTCATCTTGCTTTCCTTTAACATCATCAGTCTCCATCGGAGATGAGTGGTTCCTATTAATTGTAAATAAAAGCTGGCTAGTAGCATCAAATGTTGTCAAAACCGTCTGAATCACCCCCCGGCTGTAAAAGCAATTTATCAGAACAGGATTACATGAATCAGGCCTGTCAAGAAGGATAGCATCGATGAAGTCAACAACCTTGCCAAGGTAGCGACATTTAGTTGAAACTGATGCCTCAGGAACAATCTCATGGCCTCCAAAATTTAAGTGATCCAGGGAGATTGAAGCAAAACTTGAGGCAACTAACTTAGACGACGGAGAAACATTGATCGTATCTTCTCTCCTACGAGATGGGAACAGCATTGCCTTCCCTAACTCTTGGAATATGTAAGTGATGTGGAAGGACAGTGACCTTACCATGTCACAACAAGATGTATAATAGGATCCATCTTTTTCATGTTCTCTTTTACCAGAAACGTCTGATGAACTAGAGGGACCATCAGTAATTGGTCTTGGTTGAAAACCAGTCGATGCACGCCCAAGATCACGGTAAAGATTTATTAAATCAAAGAATTGAGATTCTGCACTCCATCCTGCTGTCCTCCTCCGAAATAATGGATCAAGAAACTGTCTAAAAGAATTGAACCTTTGTCCTTCTGTCGCATTTATACCCAGCTCTGCATGCTCTGACTCGGTAGAAGAACCAGTCTTTTCATTTTGACTTTCCAGCGTGGCACCCTCATGAACTGCTATTTGCCATATAATTTCACGGTGCAAATGCCCTATATTCTCCAGAACATCCTTACTTCCATTTGCAAACTCCAAAAGCAATGCACTTACCCAACGGTTATCCTTTGATGCAGCTAGAAACAGAAGAAACTCCACAAGGAAAAGAGAAGCAAAAATTCCAGAACTTGGACAAAGTTTTCGGTCCAGTAAGAACGTCCCTGAGAGATTTTGCAGTCCTTCTAAAGCTTTCTTCAATTGATCGCGAAGAGAAGAGCAAAAGGCGCGAGCAAGAGAAGAAGAGTGATGTTGCGTAAAACCCTTAAAAACAATGGTGCTGTGCAAGGCAATAGATATCCCTTCAGAGGACTGAGCAATGCTAGGTCGTAAAAGAAGCTTAAGTAAAGCCTCGATACCAGACTTCTCCACAAAGAGACGAGAAGTCTCAGCATTCTCCATTGTTCTATGGAGCAGGATTATCAGATGAAAGATGCAGAGTTGAATGAACTGCTCATGACTGACAGCTGATGTTTCCTTCACATCTGAATCCATTTCCATTGCAGTACTTTCAGTCAGATTTACAGAGGATGATGAAGAACCACTCTCTCCAAAGCATGCAATTTTATCCACAATTTCAATGATTATTTCAACACCGATGGCTCTAAGAGATGTAACATGACGCAAAAGCTCCTCCACGGCATTAGTAAACGGAACGATGGCCTCATTCATAGCTAAAACATACTTCTTGCTAGTGAATATATCAACCAGGAAGCGCAGTGCTGAGGTTTCTTTTACTGTATCCAATCCTCTGCTATTGAGACATATTGCACCCAAGCCATTTGGAATGCATGCAAGAGCCTTTGAAGAAGGAAGTATTCCTGATACAACTGAAGACAGAAATGCTTCAGGGAGGCCCATTTCAAACAAGGAAGTAAGAGATGTGGGGTCTTTGTGGATTATATCACTCATAACTGTAACAGCTGAGTAATAAATATCACCACCAAATTTATCTGCATTCCTGTATATTAAAGACAAAGTGGCAGGCAGAGTACTTTCCTGAGAACTTTGAGACCTATTCGCATTTCCAGGAGTATACGTAGCAGAACCAAGAGACTTCAGAAGAACCTTAATGAGTCTCTTTCGGGATAGCAACTGATCACCATTTATTTTTAAGGATTCACCAACTACCATATCACTGTTGTTCTCTCCAGGCAACCCAAGAATGTGATGAACCTCTACCTCTAACCTCTGAGACAAAAGCTCTACTCCCCCAAGATCCCTGAGTAGAGGTACAGCTGAACTACTATAATCCATGAGCTTTTGTAGTGCTTTAACAGCCAAATATACAAGATGCATGTGGCTCGGATCAGTATACTCCAAGAGAGGGAGAAACGTGGGAACCATTCCTGACCCCCTTATAGTGCTTCCAGATGATGATGATGAAACAATGTGAAGCAAATAAAACTGGAGTAGTGCCTCAACAAAAGCAATAGATGATGGATCACTTGAGATCTTCAAAGACAGCACAGCTTTCTGAAGCACATTTAGTAGAATCATTCTGTTTCCTACAGCAAAACTGATGCTAGATCCGCTTAGAATCCTGGCGCGATCATGAGAAGCCGAGTATACAGCCAATTGGGCTCCCAATGCAAGCATGGCAAGAGTTCTAATGGTTCCGGGGATAGGTTCTTCAGATCTGACAATTCTGATTAATTCATTTGTATACTCTGGTTCATTTGCAAAGAAAGATGCAAGTTCGTCTTGAGCATCACTTGACTGAACAAGAACAATAAACGCAAGTAGGCAGATCCTGCTATACAATCGGCATATTCTGGAAGAACGAAAAGCATGAGCATATCTAATTCGGGTCAGTAAAGAGAATCTCAGCTCCGGAGGAACATTGTGAAGCTCTATACACTGCTTCATTAACACTAGATCATCCTCTTTCCTCATGTGTAAATCAGGAATGTGTATCACCCTTGAACAAGAACTAGCACTCATACCATCATCTATTCTCTGGGAACTGTGTCCACGCAACTCAAAATAAACAGTAGAACCAATCCGATAATCTGCTTCACCTTGATTATTTTCCAAGTCCGAAGGAAATAAGCTCAGACCTTCTTCCTGGTTTCTCTCGTTAGCCATAATGCAAGAATACAGACCCAATCCCTCCTCTTTGCTACCCCAACCTTGGGCAATAGAGAGTAGGAAGCTGTTAACTGAACCGCATCCAATCAATTTTCCGCTACTGTGGAGCTTCGATGGGCTAATTTTCACAAGCGCTGAAAGAGTTTCCAGAGCTGCAATGAGAACCTCTGGATCTGTAGATGCAAGTAGGAGTTTGAAGTGCTGCAAAATAAATGATGTTGGAAGAGTTACTAATAATATAGCATTTAAGTTAATGAGCTCCAATACAGATATGAGAAATGCATCAAAGCCTCCAAAACAAACAAGCATACCTCTAAACCATCAAAAGAACTTTTGTTGGGAGAATTTTCCAGAATTATCTGCATTGCCCGTAGTATTTGAAGTACAGTGTGCTTCGGAAAGGGATTCTCATCCTCTAAAATTTTATCGGACAAGAGAAGGTCATTCCTATTTGATAAGTATGTCTTGAAGTATTTATCAAAATGTAGAAACAGCGGTCTCCAGTGATGAAAGTTTCCCTGGAATAATATAATCCTGTGAGAAACCCACAAAAGAAAAAGAAAAAAGCCTGAAACTTTGAGATAGTCTAGTGTAATTAGTACCTTACTGTACTCCCACCGAAAACCGGAGAGAGGTATTGCAATATCTGAGAGTGGACTCTGAATTACTTTGTCGATAAATGATTTGATATCAGGAGGCTGCAAGAGAAAATAATGTAGAGCGAAACTTGTTAGGTCTGGTATGTAAATAAAACATAAACGATTGCATCAAACGTAATAATAATTTGCAAATGAGGCTAGAGGCTAGACCATGTTACAACACACGGAAAACCTAGAACGCACCATCTCAGTAGTTGAAACAGTGAAGGAGCCTACTGGAACAAAAGGTTCCAACAGGTGCAAGAACCAACTTCCATTTGAAAAGCAAGCTAGACACATTGGATATTTCAATCCTAAAAACTACCCATCGGAATGAATAAAATGACGAAAGAAAGCAGCATAGGAATAACACACGGAAGATAAAACGTGTTGAGAGAACCATGGAGATTTTACTGCAGTACAGGCAAAAACTTGTGACAGGATATTAAACATATCTATGTATGTAGCCTGAACCAAAACTGAGACAATAACCTAAACAATCATCGACGATACAAAAAAAAAAGCCCTAAAGAAAGAAAAAAAAAAAGAATTATTCAATGAACTCACAGGCTCAGCGTCGAGTCTAATAGACGGCCCGATAGACCCTTCGCCGGAAAGAAGCTGCCGCAGTCGTGACGGCATACTTGCCGATCTCCCGGCCGCCATCTAACTGCTCCAGCGTCCGCTATTTTAAAACGCTACAAACAAACAAAAGAAAACCCCAAGAATTTGAGAAACCAAAAAAAAAAACCCAAATAATCAATTTGTGAAACCAGAAAGAAGGAATCTCAAAATCGCAACAGAGACGAAAAGCAGCCCAGATCAGAGACAAACATAGATACATAGATACATAGAATCGAATAGCTGAGATACGGATACGCATCTGAAAAGAGTAGGTATATATACCTGTGTGTGTGTGTGCAGAGAGGGAAGAGACGAGGACGACGAACGAAGCAGAAGAAGAAAACCCCAGAAGAGAGAGAGAGAGAGAGAGAGAGAGAGGAGTAGTGTTGCTGCCTTCGATTTTGGTTCAAGGAAATTTCTAAGGAATTATATAAAAATTCGACCCAAGTATATACGGAGAGGGTTGAAATTAGGGTGTAAAAAGTTCAATAAATCGAAAATTAAAATTGTCAAAAAGAGGAGGTTAAGGAAATATTTACTTATTCGGTTAAGAGTTACAAGGCCTTGGTTTTGGGCCCGTTCTCCTCCTATCTCCCTATCTTATTCTTTTTTTCCTTTTCTTGAATTGGTTTTCAATATTTTCATATTTTAGAAAAAGTATTTATTTCCTCATTTTATAAACTTTATTTTGGTCAACTGATATTCGAATTTTCATCATTTCTTTTTGCATGAATAGAGAACTGAGATTATTTGTGCCATTGTGTGTGCTAATTCGACTTGTTCTCAAATCAACTACTATAGATGCAGCTATACTACACGCTCATAGTTAGGATTAAGACCCAGAAAATCCTCAAAAATACCAGCATAAGCAGTTCTAGAAGATGTTTTGCTCAATGGGAACGAGCCGGATTTGGAAGCGGTTTGGACAAGGTTTCTATGGAGTAATCTGGCTTTAGTATTTCATTCTCAAGAGAGATTTTACAAAAACAAGAACAAAGAATTGCTAAGTGTTTGAATCTATAGCTAATTGTAGTGAGAAGTGGTTGTAGAGAGTTGGATTAAGGTCTGTTTGCTCATTTCTCTCGTCTTTGTTTTATACTCTAAGATCGTGTTTAACGTTACTGTTTACTCCACCTGAATCGCCATGAATGGTATTTAATTTTGAGGCTTCGACCGTTATGTTTAGGCGCCTTAATTCATCGGTTTGAACGAGTCTTTGGTCTCGTCGGGATTGACTAACGGTTATGCATTTAATCCCCTTTGACCGTAGGCGTTTACTCCGGTGGGCCTTTCAGCTCGGCTGATGCACTCATCAAACCATGCATCGACCATGGTGCTAGCCACAACCACCTAAGGGGACCCGAGAAGACCCACAAGCCTTATCCAAGCCAAATGAGGTCCAAGAACAACTGTTCCAGCCCAACAACCACTTGGAACACATCATTAGCTCAACTACTAAACGCGCAATTTACAAATCATGTGATTCACAACTTACCCGATTTGGACATACAAGCATTATTTGGAGGTTTCCGATCAAACCAGAAGGAATTAAGCTATGAACCGACATGTTCTGGAATCTTGATCCATCATAGAACCATGGAGAATTGGATTCACATCAAAACCGGTTCAGACTTGGAAGTTATTAATCTTACAAATCGGTGGATCTGTTCCAGGTCCAATTGCGCGTCAAGACCAAAGACAGGGGTACAAAACCACTTGGAGAGTATGAATGGATCTCTTATGGTTCCAAAAAGCCCATGATCCAAAGAAATGCCCATCGGATCCTCAAGATATTCTCCATTTCTCAAAATGGGTCGACTTGGTTCTATACATGGAAAGTTCTATACCCTATTGGTTTAGGAGCTTTCAGACTTATGTATGGCGACCAAAAGACATTCTTCATCCACTAGAGACTCTCCAATACGTCCTTAGACTCACCAAAACACACATGATCAACCGGAGTTGCACTTCGACCGACCTTCCTTATTTGAACTGGAGTGAATTCAAAGCATTCACACTTAGCGTCTTAACTCTCCAACGGCTATATTTTTTCTACCACAACTTGAACACTTCCTCAATGAACCTGGACATCCCAAGGTCGCACCACTTCCAGCCCAAGCTTTCAAGATACAAGTTAACGGCTACTTCCCTATTCGGACAGATTTTCGATCAATTTTCATTCAATTGTCCAACGGCTAGTTTTTTTAATTTTTCCGATTTCTTTTCTTGTTTTAGACCTTAGAGATGTTGTATTTCGAGCCTATATAAGCTCAGTTCATTTCTCAATGTAAATCACCCTTGATCATCATTTTAATAAAGCGTATAGTTTTCTCTTCAAAGACCGAGTGCCTTTGATTTGTTTCTTTTCATTTTGAGTTTAGTCAATCACTTCCCCTTTCATCTCTACCTTCATTCCACTTTCGCGTGCCTTAAACTTGGAATTTCTTGATCATTGAGTGATCTTAAGTTGGAGTGATTCCAATCTTATATCATTTGGTATCAGAGCTTCAAAAGCTCAAATCTTAAACAATTTTTCTGTTTTCTTATTTCATTTAATTCCTATAAATTGAAAAATATAAAAATTGTTTTTGTTTCAGTTTTGATTATTTGTTTTTGCATCATAAACATAAAACCAAAATAAAAATTGTCTTTTGTTTTGTTTAGTTTCATTTTATAAGAAAAAATAATAACAAAAAAATATCCATAAAAATAGCTTTTCCCATCAATTTCCTTTTATTTTTCTGTTTTGGTACTATTTGCCTTTATATCCTCAAAAAAAAAATCGTTTGTTTGATATATATTTTATCTCATAAATTAAAAACCAAAACAATAAGCTAGTTTTCCTTTTGCTTTATTTATCTTGTCGCCCATTTGTTTTATTTGAAAGAAAAAAGTCAAAAAAAACAAAAAAAACTTTGCCTTTTCTATTCTTTGCCTTAAATCTTCTTTCCTTATTTGTTTGATACGTCTTTATACGTTCTCTTCTTCGTTTGTTTTAGGCACGCTCAAGCAAAAACCAGAGTCATGGCTTATGAAGATGAAGACTTGAACGATGACTTCTACACCAGCCAAAGTGATCACGGAACCATCGACCACAATTGGGATGGTGAACCAAATTCAACATGGTGGGAAGAGGATGATGACTACGGAGAGCATTGGGATGACGAGACAAAATCAGAGAATGCTTTTTGAGAAGAAGAAGGCCAAGGTTACAAGGAGATCGAACCAAAGCCACGGAATGAAGAAATAAGCAACTATGAAGGCTATGAACGAGAAGACCGAGAAGAATACTCATGGCGTGAATATACTGATTCTCACATCAGTCTAGAAGAAAGGGACCACGAAGATTGTGAGTTAATGTCGACCAACCAAATTGGATAAGCAGACCAAGTTGGCAAGTCAAAGATTTTATTATTGGGCTTCAGCCCATAAGTGTTTACAAAGGAGAAAGAAGATTCGTATGGGCTAGGTTTTGGAGTTCATCTTTATACCAGAAGGTATATATACAATCACAAGGTCTTTGGGATAACGAAGAAGAAGAGATAGAAACCTAACGTGACGGAGAGAAGAGAAACTTCAGAGATACGGTCAAGAGTCTTGAAGCTTTCGTCTTCTTCCTTTAGCTTGTGATTTCATCTTCGGTTTGTCGTCACATTCACGTCTCAAAACTAAGGTTGATTAGGTTCTGCTCTTTCTTCTTATTGTACCTGAAAATATAGAGAAAGAGATACGTGAGGTTAGATACGTGAGACAAGGAGAGATCATTGTAAACACTTGATTGTTTCTAGTGGATCGTTGAGAGTACCGTCTCTCCCCAGACGTACCGAAAGGGAACTGGGTTAACAAATTTCTTGTGTCTTACTTGAATCAACAACAAACTAACGTATCAAGGTCAATTGATCGAAGTAGTTATGGTTTAAGAGCTAAGACTAGAGGTTGAATTGAATATTAAAACCTCACAAGTGGTATCAGAGCCTAGGTTCAGGAAAGGTGACATGGAAGTGGGGTTGGGCTGCATGTTTGTTTGTGGGAGGGAGAGCCCTCAAGGTGACCTCGCGATTAGGGGTGCTGGTGCCTTGTGTCGAAAGTCTTCCTGATCAAGCAGAAGGTCAGGCGGTGGGTTCCGTTGGTGATTACGGCGGTACAAGAGGGGTGCCATGTTTTGCTGGAGGTTGGAGTCCAAGGATTTGTAGTCCTTGAGAGGAGGATTGTTGGGATATCAATCCAAGTCCCACATCGGAAGTTTAGACAAATATGGTCTAATATATAAAGGTTGTTCAACTCTGATTAGTATGAGGCCTTTTGGGAAGGAGCCCAAAACAAATCCATGCGGGCTTTGCCACTTGGGCCCAAATCGGAAAATATCATACTAATAGGGATACAGTTTAAGCAGAGGATACGGTTTCAGTTTATGATCTGCGATTGGTGTTGTTTCAGGGAAGTTCTAGGTAATTCAATCAAGTGTGTTTACAACAGAAAAGTCTGAATAATGGAAACCACTCAAGGTAAAATTGATGTGGAAAAGTTTGATGGTAAAGGAGACTTTGGAATGTGGAAATTCAATATGCTTATGGCTCTTGAAAATCTGGAGTTAGATTCTGCACTCAGCGAAGAAGAACCTAGTGCAGCATCGGTTAAAGAAAAAGAAAGGTGAAACAGATGCTAGGATTGTGCCATCTCCGGTTGATAAAGTGAAAAAGGAGAAGGACAAAAAGGCAAAGAACTTGATATGTTCTTGTCTTAGCAATCTGATCCTGCGGAAAGTTATGAAACAAACCACAGCTCTAGGTGTGTGGAAAGCTCTAGAGAGGGATTACCAGACAAAGACCTTACCAAATCGTATCTATTTGAAGCAAAGATTTGCCAGTTTCAAGATGGAAAAGCACAAAAGCATAGAGGAGAATCTTGATGTGTTTCTTAGACTGGTGGATGCTTTGGAAAGTTTGGACATAACCGTGAGTGATGAGGATCAAGCAGTTCATGTCTTATCTAGCTTACCTAGTCAGTTTGACTCACTTGTTCATACTCTCAAATACGGCAACGAAAAACAGACTCTCACGTTGAATGAAGTGGTGACTTCAGCAAATGCCAAGGAAGTTGAGCTAAAAGAAAAAGGGCTCCTAGGAAAGGCAAAGTCAAGTGCAGACGTTCTGGTTGCAAGTAGAGGAAGGTTTGAAAAGAGGACTACAGGTCAGTACAAGGGTAGATCCAAGAGTAAAGACACAAGGTCAAAGTCTAGACCAGGGAATCAGCCAAAGCCTAGAGAATGTTGGATCTGCGAGGAAGAAGGACATTACAAGAAAGAGTGTCCTAAAAGGAAGAACTGGAAACAAGAATCTGCAATTGTAGCTCGGGAAAAGGAGGAACCTATGATCTTAACAGCAAGCGTACAAGACACAATGGATGAGTGGGTGATGGATTCTAGGTGTACATTCCACATTATACCAGATAAAGATGTCTTGTTTGACTTCAAAGAGTTTGACGGTGGAAAGGTGAAGATGGGTAACAATACCCATAGTGAAGTCAAAGGCATGGAGAAACTTAAGATCATAAACTCAGAAGGAGCTACTGTGATATTGACTGATGTGAGATACATGCCAACCATGGGCAAAAATCTCATCTCTTATGGCTAGTTAGAAAAGAACGGATGCAAGTATGAAGGGAAGGACTTCATAGTTACTTTCTACAAGAAAGGCCAAAAAGTGATTTAAGGAAAATATGAGAACAGGCTGTACTATTTGCAGGGGACAGTTGTGATAGGGGAAGCATATGTGGTCAGGATTGAAGTCAATTTGACAAACATATGGCATTCAAGGTTAGGACATATGAGTCTTAAAAACATGAATCTTCTGGTTAAAGGAGGTTATCTAGACTCAAAGGAAGTTCATACCTTAGATTTCTGTGAGAAGTGTGTGTTTGGTAAGTCTCACAAACAGAGTTTTCCAGAAGGCAAACACACGACTACAAGTATTTTAGAATTCATTCACAGTGATCTATGGGGCTTAGTGTCAAACGAGCCAAGCATGTCTGGTGTATATACTTTCTTACATTCATTGATGATTACTCAAGGAAGGTTTGGATCAGGTTCCTAAAGAGTAAATATGAAGTGTTTGAGAATTTTTCAGAGTGGAAAGCACTTGTGAAAAATCAGATAAGTAAGAAGATAAAGTGTCTAAGGACAGATAATGGGTTAAAGTTCTGCAACAATCAGATGGATAAGCTATGTCAAAGCTCAGGGATTAAAAGGCATAGAACTTGCACTTATACTCCACAACAAAATGGAGTATCTGAGAGGATGAATAGGACAATAGCTGAGAAGATCAGGTGTATGTTAGCAGAAACATGAATGGAAAAAAAATTATGGGTTGAGGCAGCTTCTACTACAGTTTATCTCATAAACAGATCACCAAATACATCATTGAAGTTCAAGATTCCTAAAGAGGTTTGGTCAGGATCAAAGGTTGATTACAGTCATCTCAGACGGTTTGGCTGTGTTGCATACGTTCATGTGATACATGATAAGATGAGTCCAAGAGCTGTTAAAGGGTTTTTCATGGGATATCCACAGGGTACTAAAGGTTACAGGGTATGGATACCGGGAGATGGGAAGTGTACTAACAACAGGAATGTAGTCTTTGATGAGGAAAAGATGTATAATGAACAAGATCAGAAGGAAGTAATTAAATATGCGAAGAAGACGAAAGTTACTTTCAAAGCTGGGTTGATTCAAGGACCAACTCCTAATGGTTCAGTTCAAGAATCCACTGGTCAAGGTGGAGAAGTTTCAAGAAGTACAGATTTTGCTGGTCAAGGTGGAGATATTTTAGAAAATTCAGAATCAGAAGAGGAGCAAGAATCTGAGGAAGAACAGGAAAATCAAAATGATGAATCTCTTGATGATTATTTGCTGGCAAGAGACAGTGAGAGAAGAACTATCAAACCACCATCCAGGTTTGAAGATTTTGATTTTTTGGCTTATGCTTTATCTAGTGCTGAAAGCATAGAGTTAGATGAACCTAAGTCAGTTGCAGAAGCTAGTAGAAGTATAGACTGGAAGAGGTGGAACCAGGCTATGATGGAGGAAAAACAATCTCTAGAAAAAGACTGAAACTTATGAGATTGTCTCAAAGCCAAGAAAGCAGAAGATTGTTGGGTGGAAATGGAACTTCAAGGTTATTTGGTTGAAAGGTATTTGTAGTGAATTGGGGTTTAATTCTGAGAGTTTTAAGCTAAATTTCTTAGCTAAGAATTCAGTTCACTATGACAAAACAAAGTGCATCGAGGATAAGGTGAATTTCATCAGGGATAAGATCAATGATGGTTCAGTCAAATTACAGAAGGTCCACACTAGCAATAACCCAACAAGTATGCTTACAGAAAGTTTACCTGGAAATAATTTTGGGAAGTGTTTGGCATTTCTCAATGTCACTCCATAGTTATTTCCAGAAGGTGTCTGGATTTCTCTTGGTCGATTTGGGAAATCTCGCAAAGATAAGATATTGAGAGACATCAGTATCGGGAAAGAAGAAATCGACAGGTTTAAGGTGAAACATGGATTTAGTGATGAAAAGATTTACCTTGCAGAAGTTTCATTACGGGAAGTATCAAAGTTTCATCAGAATTTCTGGGGACCTGTAAGGGAAGACGAAGCTGGTATAGGTTTCACATAAGATAAAAAATCAAAGGAGCTGAATCTTATCGTTTCAATAAAGAGACGAGTGAGAATCGGAGCTACCTGGTTTATCGGTGCTACGTCGGAGCTATTACAATTGGTGACAAAGTTAGATGCGCCGGTACTGTGGCAGTTTACGACGGAGATAGAGGGTGAAGATCTGTCAAGAATTCATTCAAGATTAAGGGAAATTGATGTAAGAACCGGTGGTGGCTCTCACGTCAAGGGATAGCTGCGGTGAATCAAGGCAGGCGGTCGCCCTCTCCTTGGCTCAAGTGATGATTGAAGGTGGAAGCAATCGGACACGCAGGCGGTCGCCTTCTCGTGTGGGATCAAAGGATGGCGTGTTGATGGAGTGAAGTCACGACACAGAGGTGTGATGAATCTCTGATACGGTGAAGGCTCAAAATTTGCTTGAATCTCACAATCAAACGAAGAACAAAAGTTTCTCTCAAGGCGGCGCTTGACAATAGAAGAACTGCGTTATTTTATTGATTGGTAAAAAGTTGTGTGGACTACAGCGTCGCAAAGGAACCTTATAAACTGGTTCGTCGGCTTGAACCTTCTAGGGTTTGACACAGCAACAAAAGACTCAAGACAACATGACTTTTAAAGAAAGACAACACGCAGTCTAAAACAGAACAAAGAAATCGCAAAACCTAAGCTAAAACAAAACTCATAGTTTCATTTAATCCATAAAAGGAAAGTTCAGACTCGACACTAAAAATTAGACTAAGGGCGTCGTTTTGATGAAGCTTTTAGTCGTTGATCACGTTAAGATCACCTGCAAGAACAATAGAATAATTGAACAGCTTACATTGATGTGTAGAGGCCCGAGATGTTGCTTGCCTGTTCTTTGAAGATGATTCTGGTGCAAGCGTGTCCTTCATGTAAGGGTTGCTATAGAAATCTTCCTTGTGATCCTCGAAGTCAGAAGAGCCTTCGTCTTCAAGTTCTTGATCTCCTGTAGCCTCGGTCTTCTCTTCTTGTTCCATTCGGCCTTCCTTGGCTACGAGTAGCTCGTTGTGAAGTATCTTTATTCCTGGGCTGTCTACGAGCAAACCATCTCGACTATTAGTAATAAAATGTCCATTAGGTCGAGAAATCTTACCTTCTTCAGTACTGTAACGATCGTCTTGATCGTCTTTCAAGAGTGGTCCTTGCATCGGGTCCATTAAGCCGTTATGGCCGTGTATGACACTGAGGTCCGGTAACAAAGGATATGTTGGGTCCAGTGAGTTGATGTAGGCGTGCAAGGCCTTCTTGTATCTGTTCCTCAGCTGTTTGATCTTTGATCTCGTCTTGGCTCCCTCTTGGACAGCCGACATGAGGCCTGGGACGTCACTTGGGTTGATGTCCACATCAGAAATCCACAAAAGTTTTCAGGTGGTAAAATCTGGAAATTGATGAAGGATTAATCATGAGCTGGGTTTATCGATTCACCATCTCAAACGAAAAGGAGAAGACATGGGTTTTGAAAACAGTTTGTCATCTCAAGGGAAATCGATGGAGAAAAGGGAAATTTTCAGATGGTCAAATTTGAAAGTGAAAGTATTATAAAAGTTAGGGGTTTTACCTGACTTTGAAGAAGCTTAAATCGAAATACATGGAATCTTCAAAAGCTGTAAAGCAACATAGGAGAAGATGATGGTTTTCAGAGGCAAATTAAAATCACAGATTAAGAAACTGAAATGGCATCACAGTAAAGAGATGGCTGTAGGAGTTTCGGGTTTACATGGGATTGCAGAGCTGAGTGGAGTCGGTTAAGACAGCAGCGGAATTGACCGACGGTAAAGTCGGAGGAAGTCACGATGGCTCATAATCAGAGAAGCGGAAGGATCGAGAATAGTCGACGATTCTCGTATCAAACCAAATCAAACCGGTGGTGAAGAGTTGTGGACTAAGAAGCGGTAGAGATGAACGCCGTTAGTGACAAACGGCGGTGAAGCCAGAGTCGCGGCGCTACACTAGCAGAGACGGAGAGATTCATCGGCTCGTTTCAAGCCGTGAATCGTGAATACGGCAGATTCGGCGGTCGGCGGCCGGCGGTGAAGTCGGAGGAGGAGGAGCGCCGGAAGGATCCACTAGAATACGGCGGCATGATGGAGAGAAGAAATGGAGGTTTTCTTCTCCGATTGATTTTCCACGCTGAGGTTAATCGACAAGGTGGAGAATTGTGAGTTAATGTCGACCAACCAAATTGGATAAGCAGATATGGGCTCGAGTCAACGGAGGGTTGGCAAGTCAAAGATTTTATTATTGGGCTTCAGCCCATAAGTGTTTACAAAGGAGAAAGAAGATTCGTATGGGCTAGGTTTTGGAGACCATCTTTATACCAGAAGGTATATATACAATCACAAGGTCTTTGGGATAATGAAGAAGAAGAGATAGAAACCTAACGTGAAGGAGAGAAGAGAAACTTCAGAGATACGATCAAGAGTCTTGAAGCTTTCGTCTTCTTCCTTTAGCTTTTGATTTCATCTTGGTGTTTGTCGTCACATTCACGTCTCAGAACTAGGGTTGATTAGCTTATGCTCTTTCTTCTTATTGTACCTAAAAATATAGAGAAAGAGATACGTGAGGTTAGATACGTGAGACAAGGAGAGATCATTGTAAACACTTGATTGTTTCTAGTGGATCGTTGAGAGTACCGTCTCTCCCCAGACATACCAAAAGGGAACTGGGTTAAAAAATTTCTTGTGTCTTATTTGAATCAACAACAAACTAACGTATCAAGGTCAATTGATCGAAGTAGTTCTGGTTTAAGAGCTAGGACTAGATGTTGAATTGAATATTAAAACCTCACAAAGATGAACCAGAACATGGAGAATTCCATCATGGAGGAGAATTAGATCAGTTCATGGAGCCTTACCATGAAGACAAGCCGTGGTGTGAAGAAGTTGACTCTCAAATCAGTTTAGGAGAAATTAATCTGTTTGATGAAGAGCGTTGGAAGCATGAAGCTGAATCAGAAGATAGCTTTGGTGATGAACCATAGTATGAAGAAGAGGAACCAGAACCACCAGACCGAGAGCACACCAATTCAACAACTCAAGCCGAACCATGGAATCATTCAACGGATGATGAAGAAGATCATGAATCGCAGTACATTTCTTTTTCAGGTCATAGCCAAGGACTATAGGCTTATCTAAGATGGGAGAAAGACATAGAAGATTGGCTTCGAGCCAACCAAATTCCCGAGGAGGAGAAGACATCTTATGATGAAAAAACTCTTACTGAGGATGCCTTTAGGCTTAGATTCCTCTCCTTCTTGGTAAGTGCTTTCCTTTGCAATTTTTCCTTTCTTCGCTGCCTTTTTTGAACGCTTAAGTATTTTTCATTATGTCGTAGATATGGATCTTTTCGTGAACTACTGAAACCTTCCTCATGCGCTGATTGCCAACCCCGACCATAAGATGGTTGATGCCGACATTGGGGCTGATACCGCCGTTGGGTGTGATGTCGGCGGTGACGAAGCGCTTCCTTCAGATCCTTCCTTGGGAACTGGTGACGTTTGTTTGGTTGATCCGAGCCTTGTTGTAGTCTCGGTCGTTGGGTCTCAAGATGACTCTAAGGTTCGTTTTCCTAAGCGGGTCCGCTCCGAGGTGCAAATTGTCAATGCCTCTGAAAATCCACGCTCTCCTTACCGTGACAAGAAGGGGAGCTATTCCCGAAGTGACTTGTCTCATCGCTTGAAACAATTGAAACATAACTGGGACTTTGGTTATAAGGATAACATCCCAATTGTGAGGAACCCTCATGCAACGGTGACCTTGCTTCGCTGTTACCATGAAACATGAGCGAAAATCCGTCCCTTGCTTCGCTGTTATTCGTTTTGCTGACATGCAGGGTCGGGTACGAATTTCTTCCCTTGCTCTGTTATTTGTCCATCTTTCCTTCCTTGCTTAAACTCCTTTCTCTGTCTTTCTTCAGTTGATCGCCGCCCACAATAGTTCCATCGAGTGGTATGAAAGGAGACGTTGTGGGTCTTCTTCTAATGCAGACTCTGAGGACCGCATTTCCAAACTCTCTGCTTAGGTAAGATCCCTTAGTCTCCTTGCCGCTGATAACAGTAAGCTCGTCGCCGAGGTCCAAGAGTCTTCCTCTAAGATCGCGGTGATAAATAGATTTTTGTGTTATGTTCATATCCATTCCTCTATGCTTGTCATTGTAGCATAAGAGGTGTCAATCCATAGGGGTTAAGATCAATGCACTAAGAATTCATGAACCTTCCTAAGCTAGAGCAAATGTTTTTGGGTTTTTATGTTTTTAGATTAAGAAAGTAAAATGCAAGAAAGAAAACAAAGGCTAGAAGTGTTGGAAAATGAATTAACTATCAAGAAGATGATTAATGAACAAACAATGATGATTTAGATTGAATTAAACACTATCCTAGAACATGGAATTCACAATTATGACTAATCCACTCTCGTGGCACTAATCACTTTGTTAATCACCAAATCAAGAACAAACTCTCGTTTGTGATAAGATGATTAACAAGCTTTAATCTCCAATTCCACTTAGTTCACTAATCACCCTAGACATCAACTCTCATTGGCTAGGCATGAAAGGCTCACAAAAGGTTTGGTTCAAGCATTTCATCGAACACCTCTCGGGCGTGAAACGCCTAAGCTCTAGTTTTGATCTCTCAATCCAAAACTAGCTTTAAGATCAACCTAAGTGAAGGATCTAACAAGATGTAACCTAAATCGTCATCATCTAATCATCAAGACAATTGACTAACGATGCTAATACACACAATCAATGCTATTCCTTAGGTTAAGATCACTAATTATGACTAATCCTCTCTCAAGGCACTAATCACTTTGCTAATCACTAAATCAAGATCAAACTCTCATTTGTGATGAAATGATTAGCAAGCATTAAGATCAATATTCAAATCAACCAATAAACACCTTAAGCAACTACTCTCATAGGTTAAGAATGTTTATCTCTTTATAAGTTCTTTGGGGAATTTCATCAAACACCTTGTGGGTGTGAAATTCCCAAAGATCTAGATTGACTCTCTCAAGCCCAATCTAGCATTAAGATCACTTAGAAAGAAAGGAAAGCAATGATTAAGAATATAAGCAACACAAATCAATCATCAAATCATCAAAATCAAGCCATCCATAATCCAACAAAAAACCCTAAAGTCTAAACATGAAGAACAAAAGAGAAAAAGAAATAAAGATAAATAAATTGCATAAATAAAAGATAGAGTTGAAGAAATCTTCTCTAGAGTGGCATTTGTATGAAGAACAATCAAAATCCCTCCAAAATCATAAGAAGAGTTTGGGATAAAACCCAACTCTAGAAAGAAGAAAGCTTAGCATGAAAAATAGGTTTCAAGAGTATTTATAGAAAAAGGGGTGAACCGGGTCAACCCGGAACAAACCGGGTATTGACCCGGTCAAATCTGGGTTTTTGCTGGTTCTGGTGGTCTGTACCGACCAGTCCTGGGTCGGTACAGTGGATCGGCACAAGTCCCTGGTGTCATACCGGTCGGAGTGTGCCGCACGGGAGTCGGTCGGTACTGGTCTACATACACTTGGTAAAATCGCCATATCTCTTGAACCGCTTATCCAAATGACCTGAAACCACCTGCAGGCGACAGCTAACTCATATATCTACGACTTTCATGAAGAACGTAGAAGCTGAATCGGATTGGAAACCCTTCGTCTGGGTTGATCTTCCAGAAGTCGTATTGGGAGCAGCACTCGTTTGGACGCCAGACAGACATGTCTCTGATAAATATGATGTATCTTTCTAACCACGGATCAGAATGACATGAAACCACCTCCAGAAGTCAGATGACTCAATCATCTACATCTTTCATGAAGATCATTGACGCTGAATCTGACTGTAACCTCTTCGTTCTGCCGGATCTTTAAGACACTTCGACTGGCTTCATGGGGATGGATTTGGGAGTGGATTAGTACCGACCAAGTGTACCGAGCTAGGACAGGTCGGTACTAATCTTTGCCTTTGTACCGACCAGTTAGTACCGGTCCAGAACAGGTCGGTACTAATCTTTCTTGTGTCGATCCAATGCTGGTCGGCGTTGGTCTCGCGGCCAGACGGATACACCTTCGGTAAACTCGCGATATCTCTTGAACCGCTTATCCAAATGCCCTCATTCCAACTGCTCTGGCAAGCTAACTCATTCCTCGACAATTTCCATGAAGACAGTCGAGGCTAAATCGGACTGTATCCACTTCGTTTTGCCGATACAAATAGGTTGGTCTGCACTGCCGTGTTTGTGCCGCTTGGTTTGTGCCGACCCAGAATGGGTCGGTACAAATCTTCCTGATCCTTCATGCCGAGCAGATCTGGGTCGGTGTTGAGAAGTGCTTCTGATCGGTATAAGTCTCTGGAGCAATACCGACCCATGGTACCGACCCAATGCCGGTCGGTATTGTTCGACATCTTCGCGGCTAGTCGGGCATGGCTTCAGTAAAAAGGCCATATCTTCCAAACCACTGGTCCGAATGACTTGATTCAAAATCCGGTAGAAAGATAACTCATCCCTCTACAACTTTCATGAACACCTCCGAAGCTAAATCATATCAGAGAGCCTTTGTTCGGCAGGTTCTTTTGGACGGTTCGGATGACCCCTTCCTTCTCTTATGCTCCATAACTCCAAACTTCTCCAAAATGACTCCAAGCACCTATAAAACACTCCAAATGATGCAAGACTCACTAGGACTTAATGAAACCTAGCTAGACTCTAATTTAGACCAAAACACTAAGGAAAACAATGATTATGCATGCATGTGACTCAAAACGCTAAGTAGAATGCATGCTAAAACGAGTAAAATATGAGAATATCAACTCCCCCAAACTTAATCCTTTGCTTGTCCTCAAGCAAACAAGGCTAAGAAGAGGAAGAAGATCAAAATGGGAGCTCAAATCCAAAAGTACCATAAAAAGAATTCAACTCAATGTCCAAGTTACTAGCTCTAAGATGCGATCAAACAAGTCTACTCAAAAAGAGCTAGCCATATCCTTCCCTACACGAATCAAATTCAAGCCTCAACCTACACAAGTATTCATGTCATCCAATCCTTTAACATTCATTAATCGTTTCAAGTGAATCATGCTTACGCAAGGCAAGTGAATCCATTTGGCTAGGGTAAAGGTTTTGAGATAAAGATGATATCAAATGTATGGGATTACTCCAATGCAAGGGATCTCTCAATGAATGAGCAAGCTTTAGCAAAATGCTAAGAGTAAAAGGCAATCTATGCATACAAGGATAGACTCACATCTACCCAATGCCTAAAATGTCTCTAACCCTAGCATATCTACCCATGAAGTCCTCATCCTAAGCTACCCTTTTCTCACTTGGCCTTTTTGCCTTCATGCCTCATACGTGAACTTTTTCTTCCACTTCATCTTTTTCTCACTTGGGGAATTTCTTCTTCTTCATTGAATCTTGTGGTTTCGTGCTTCTTTTTGTTGTTTCTTTAGCTCTTCTTTCTTTCTTTTCTTTGCCTTGCCTCATCATTTACCAATTGATTCCTTAGCCAATTTTTGGCTTTTTACTTTGCTTCTATGAGGCTATAACTATCACTAAGAGCTATTCTTGATAACTTGCACCAACCACGTCACAATATTGCATTCCTCTTTCACCTTCACTTTCTCCCTTTTGATCCCACTTCCTTCTTATCCACAATTCCATTAGTCACACATTTTCGTTCACACCAAACCCAAAACTTCCCTTTCCCACGAGCCTAGCCTAGTCTAGCCTTTGATGTTCGGCTAGATCTACATGCAATCCTATCCTTGTCGCCCTAAACTCAACACTTTTTGCCAAGCTTACTCGAAAAATTAGGCCTCACATACGCACACTAAAGATTTTGGCTTGAAAGGAGGGTAGGTTAAAGGTATGGAAAACCGTTCCAACAATGGGAATCGGCTACTTGGACTAGCAAAAAAGTGGTGAAAAGGATAAGAGAGCCCAAGTATGTATATGGTAACCATGAATTCACTATGCAATGCACAAGCGTGATAATTTCAATGTCAAAATTACGGTTCTCACTTAAGTAGGATTGGAATCAAATCAAAACTTGCTTTAGCTAAGACCCTAGTAATGAAATGCGAGATCAAAATATGGTTCATCCTTGATTTCAACACGAGATCAAAAGCATCAAACAACAAGCAACGAGGGCATTGAATCAAGCTCTAAAAATGGTACTCATAAATCTGTCATTGCTCCTAATGCTCATGCAAAGCTACCTTATATGCTATGCATCTAGACTCGATCCTATATGGAATGCACAAAAGTTCAAAAAATTTCAAATTTATTGAAAATGCATGATATGCATGAGACTCAAGATGGAAAAGGCAAAATAAGATCACAAAACACAAGGTTAAATGACATAAACCCCTCCCCCAAACTTGAATTGCACCGTCCCGGTGCAACAAAAGTCAAGGAGAAGGTAAAAATATGCAAGAATGTATATACAATGAAATGGAGTGAGAATCATACCTTGGAATTGAATCGAGGAGGAGAGGAGTATGACATGTTGTGGCCGAACCCTCCTTTCATCACACACCACGACCTTGGACCCAAGAGACAAATCATAGACCGATCCGACCCAAATTTGCCGTCCTTTATTGTGAGGAGCGTGGTCCTCTTTATTCATGCTTGTTTTGTGTCGCAAGCTTGACGAGGGATAGGCTTGGGGAGGTCCCCAAGGGCGCGTTTAACGTCACTAGCTTGACGGTTGCTTCCTCATTGTCACTTCCTTCATGAAAATCACAAGAAAAGTGAAAAGATTAGCAACAAAACAAAATAAAAAGGCTCTAGTCTCAAAAAGATTCAAAATCCTAATGATCAATGCTAAACCCCAATGGCAACGGCGCCAAATTGATAAAGAGATTTTTGTGTTATGTTCATATCAATTCCTCTATGCTTGTCATTGTAGCATAAGAGGTGTCAATCCATAGGGGTTAAGATCAATGCACTAAGAATACATGAACCTTCCTAAGCTAGAGCAAATGTTTTTGGGTTTTTATGTTTTTAGATTAAGAAAGTAAAATGCAAGAAAGAAAACAAAGGCTAGAAGTGTTGGAAAATGAATTAACTATCAAGAAGATGATTAATGAACAAACAATGATGATTTAGATTGAATTAAACACTATCCTAGAACATGGAATTCACAATTATGACTAATCCACTCTCGTGGCACTAATCACTTTGTTAATCACCAAATCAAGAACAAACTCTCGTTTGTGATAAGATGATTAACAAGCTTTAATCTCCAATTCCACTTAGTTCACTAATCACCCTAGACATCAACTCTCATTGGCTAGGCATGAAAGGCTCACAAAAGGTTTGGTTCAAGCATTTCATCGAACACCTCTCGGGCGTGAAACGCCTAAGCTCTAGTTTTGATCTCTCAATCCAAAACTAGCTTTAAAATCAACCTAAGTGAAGGATCTAACAAGATGTAACCTAAATCGTCATCATCTAATCATCAAGACAATTGACTAACGATGCTAATACGCACAATCTATGCTATTCCTTAGGTTAAGATCACTAATTATGACTAATCCTCTCTCAAGGCACTAATCACTTTGCTAATCACTAAATCAAGATCAAATTCTCATTTGTGATGAAATGATTAGCAAGCATTAAGATCAATATTCAAATCAACCAATAAACACCTTAAGCAACTACTCTCATAGGTTAAGAATGTTTATCTCTTTCTAAGTTCTTTGGGGAATTTCATCAAACACCTTTTGGGTGTGAAATTCCCAAAGATCTAGGTTGACTTTCTCAAGCCCAATCTAGCATTAAGATCACTTAGAAAGAAAGGAAAGCAATGATTAAGCACATAAGCATCACAAATCAATCATCAAACCATCAATAATCAAGCATGATCCAAAAACCAACAAAAACCCTAAAGTCTAAACATGAAGAACAAAAGATAAAAAGACATAAGGATAAAGAAGATGCATTAATATAAAGATAAGGGTGAAGAAATCTTCTCTAGAGTGGCATTTGTATGAAGAACAATCAAAATCCCTCCAAAATCATAAGAAGAGTTTGGGATAAAACCCAACTCTAGAAAGAAGAAAGCTTAGTACAAAAATTAGGTTTTAAGAGTATTTATAGTAAAAAGGGCAAATCGGGTCAACCCGGAACAAACCGGGTATTGACCCGGTCAAATCTGGGTTTTTGCTGATTCTGGTGGTCTGTACCGACCCATTCTGGACCGGTACAAATGGATCGGTACAGATTTCTTCCTTGTATTGGTCGGGTAACGTCGAGCTAAGACAGGTCGGCATTGGTGCGCTTGGGTCGTGCGGGAAGAGTTTTAGCCGGGTGAAGTCGATCGGTGTGATCACTGAGTTAGTGCCGAGCTGTAGTACCGACCGAGAGTGGGTCGGTACAAAAAGCTGTGTTTGTGCTGCTCGAGTTGTGCCGGATGGGGACGGGTCGGTACTGGTCTACATACACTTGGTAAAATCGCTATATCGTTTGAACCACTTGTCCAAATGACCTGAAACCACCTCCAGGCGACAGCTAACTCACATATCTTCGACTTTCATGAAGAACGTAGAAGCTGAATCGGATTGGAAACCCTTCGTCTGGGTTGATCTTTCAGAAGTCGTATTGGGAGCAGCACTCGTTTGGACGCCAGACAGACATGTCTCTGATAAATATGATGTATCTTTCTAACCACGGATCAGAATGACATGAAACCACCTCCAGAAGTCAGATGACTCAATCATCTACATCTTTCATGAAGATCATTGACGCTGAATCTGACTGTAACCTCTTCGTTCTGCCGGATCTTTAAGACACTTCGACTGGCTTCATGGGGATGGATTTGGGAGTGGATTAGTACCGACCAAGTGTACCGAGCTAGGACAGGTCGGTACTAATCTTTGCCTTTGTACCGATCAGTTAGTACCGGTCCAGAACAGGTCGGTACTAATCTTTCTTGTGTCGATCCAATGCTGGTCGGCGTTGGTCTCGCGGCCAGACGGATACACCTTCGGTAAACTCGCGATATCTCTTGAACCGCTTATCCAAATGCCCTCATTCCAACTGCTCTGGCAAGCTAACTCATTCCCCGACAACTTCCATGAAGACCGTCGAGGCTAAATCGGACTGGATCCACTTCGTTCTGCCGATACAAATGGGTTGGTCTGCACTGCCGTGTTTGTGCCGCTTGGTTTGTGCCGACCCAGAATGGGTCGGTACAAATCTTCCTGATCCTTCATGCCGAGCTGATCTGGGTCGGTGTTGAGAAGGGCTTCTGATCGGTATAAGTCTCTGGAGAAATACCGACCCATGGTACCGACCCAATGCTGGTCGGTATTGTTCGACATCTTCGCGGCTAGTCGGGCATGGCTTCAGTAAAAAGGCCATATCTTCCAAACCACTGGTCCGAATGACTTGATTCAAAATCTGGTAGAAAGATAACTCATCCCTCTACAACTGTTATGAACACCTCCGAAGCTAAATCATATCCGAGAGCCTTCGTTCGGCAGGTTCTTTTGGACGGTTCGGATGAGCCCTTCCTTCTCTTATGCTCCATAACTCCAAACTTCTCCAAAATGACTCCAAGCACCTATAAAACACTCCAAATGATGCAAGACTCACTAGAACTTAATGAAACCTAGCTAGACTCTAATTTAGACCAAAACACTAAGGAAAACAATGATTATGCATGCATGTGACTCAAAACGCTAAGTAGAATGCATGCTAAAACAAGTAAAATATGAGAATATCACGCAGTTCTCACGCAGCGTAACCAAGGTCTCGAGGCCGAGAACACCAGATTACTGACAGAGCTAAAGGAGACGAGGTCACAAGCTGACGAGGCGCTCAATTCGCTCTCCGAGCTGAGGGATAAATATGAGGTTCTCGAGGCATCTCGGGACTCTGACGTTTCCGCAACCGGCATCGAGGCTGAGCGGATATTGGAAGTGCGCCTAAATGATCTGGCGAAGAAAGTTGTTGCTACAACAAAGAATCGTGTGGAACTCTTCGCGATGTATGCTCAAGCAAAAGGAAACATGGATCTGGTTGAGGCGCTAAAGCAGGGTGACGACATCGATTTTGAAGGTGAGATCAAGACTCACACCGCGTACTGCGCCAACCTTCAAGATCAGACTAATGCCTTGCCTCCACTTGGTGTATCTTCGCTCAGGGGTTGATGTTTCCCTTTTATTACTTTTATTATTTTTTATATGTACGTTGTACTTTCCCCTTTAAAAATGAATAAAAGGTTAGCTGATTCGTTGTTTCCCTTTTACCATAGTATGAGGGTATGATCAAATCGAGGATAGTCTTTTTTTCCTTTTGCCGTAGCATAAGGAGCCGATCTATCGTGATATGATTAGAATTTTCCCTTCCTTTTGCCGTAGCATGAGGGTTAACATGTTTTGAGTTTATGATCTCTTTCCTTTTACCGTGGTATGAGGATTCAATCTATAATGAGTTTTTTTTTCCTTTTTGCCGTAGCATGAGGGTGTGGCTCGTTTTAATAAGGGGATGATCTCACAAGGCTGAACCCCAAACAAAGATCCTCGACTTTTCCACACCTGAGGCCGCCTCGGTTCAAGATGAACCACAACCACTGCGTTCATCTGGAGAGGTGACACCTGCGGCGACAAGGCCACTCTTATTCAATCCACCTCGATCCAGTCTCGGGACAAATCAACAAACTCCCGAGCCAGCATGATCTCACCTCGGGATAACCGAAAACACCAACGATGAAGTAAACCAAGGGGAAAGAATCAATGCCTCGGGATGCAAGAGGCAAGATTCGCGGGAGGAAAGATTCGCGGGAGATATCCCTCGCTCACGACGGCTCGATCTCATTCCAACCGCCCTCGATTTCTCAACCCATGTGATGACCTCGGCAAAAAGATTCCAATCACCATACTCGTTCGGAGGGGAGACACCAGCAGTAGCAGAACCGCTCTCATCCAATCCATCTCGGACGATTCACAGAACACATTATCAAATCACCGAGCCTACGAGAACTCAACCCGAGAGTAATACCAATGACGAGACAACCCAAAACGAAGGAACTGACACCTCTGGTCGTATTATAAACGGCGAACCCGCCTCGGCACGAGAAGGACCACAAGCCGCGGAGAACATCCTTGATCTGAGCCGTTTCAACAACAATTTCATAGGAGGAAATCTTCTATGGACAGAGCAAATGCGACTTGTCGACGAACTGATGAGAATGGATCGCAACCAACGCAACAAGCTGAGAGAAGCATTTTCGGAAGGTATCCACGGCTCGGGACACTTCGACAACAATCTGACGGAAGAGGAAGAGAATAGTCTATGGGTAGAGCATATGCAGCGTGCGGACGAGCTAAGGATGTACCAAAGCGATAGGTCAGCAAAGACGAGCGGACCCTGGATAGGCGAAGCAAGCGAGACCGAGGCAGCCCCAACTCAAAACAACATCGAGAGGCGAAACTTCAAGCCAACAGAGCACCGTGCAATCGGTGCAGTTCCCAAGGTCGATCGAATGCCAAGGGAAACCCGAGAAACCCCCTTTACGATGAGAATCACCGAGGCGATCATCCCCGCACAGAAAAAAGTCAGAATTCCATTCTACGACAGGTCGGCTGATCCAAACGATCACATTAGAATTTTTTTCCGTATGGCGATGTGCCTAGCCGGACTAGAGGAAAATAAAGAAGTCGCGAGATTTTGTCGCTGATTCGCAGAACACCTAGAAGACACCGCAGTTGATTGGTTCTCGACCTAGAGCGAAACTCAATCGACAACTTTCGCCAACTATCTGCTCAATTCCTAAAAAGATTCGCCGCACTCATAGAGAAAAGAACCTCCGATGCTGACCTGTGGANTCTTCTATGGACAGAGCAAATACGACTTGTCGACGAACTGATGAGAATGGATCGCAACCAACGCAACAAGCTGGGAGAAGCATTTTCGGAAGGTATCCACGGCTCGGGACACTTCGACAACAATCTGACGGAAGAGGAAGAGAATAGTCTATGGGTATAGCAGATGCAGCGTGCGGACGAGCTAAGGATGTACCAAAGCGATAGGTCAGCAAAGACGAGCCGACCCTGGATAGGCGAAGCAAGCGAGACCGAGGCAGCCCCAACTCAAAACAACATCGAGAGGCGAAACTTCAAGCCAACAGAGCACCGTGCAATCGGTGCAGTTCCCGAGGTCGATCGAATGCCAAGGGAAACCCGAGAAACCCCCTTTACGATGAGAATCACCGAGGCGATCATCCCCGCACAGAAAAAAGTCAGAATTCCATTCTACGACAGGTCGGCTGATCCAAACGATCACATTAGAATTTTTTTCCGTATGGCGATGTGCCTAGCCGGACTAGAGGAAAATAAAGAAGTCGCGAGATTTTGTCGCTGATTCGCAGAACACCTAGAAGACACCGCAGTTGATTGGTTCTCGACCTAGAGCGAAACTCAATCGACAACTTTCGCCAACTATCTGCTCAATTCCTAAAAAGATTCGCCGCACTCATAGAGAAAAGAACCTCCGATGCTGACCTGTGGAGCCTGACTCAAGGATCAACAGAGCTATTGCGGAGCTTCATAGGACGACTCGTTGCCACGGCCCTGAAAGGAGAGAAGGTGAATGATCAAGTCGCAATCAACGCGCCGAAAAGGGGACTACAGCTCAAATCAGACTTCCGTAGGGAGCTCATTCGGACAGCACCTCCAACATTCCAGGGTGCTCTGCACCGAGCCTCAGACTTTATGACCAAAGAGGAGAAAGCGAGAGACGTTCCACCCAGAGACCAGACCGACGATCAGTCAAGAACACACCTGAGCGAATACGACATGACCTCCTCTGAGGCAACCATGCGCTACCTAGGTCGGATCCCATTTTACGATGGAACGACAAATCCCGTAGCCTACATAACGACCTTCTGCACGGCAATAGGTCGTTACGATTCCAAAGGAATCAAGGGCGAAGATGGATACAGCTTCTGGTTCGGGAAACATCTCAAGGGATCCGCTCTCGACTGGTTCTCAAAGCTCGATCGAAATTCAATTCACAAGTTTTGACAATTATCTGCCGGACTCATAAGGCGTTTCTCTGAACATGGAATCTCCGACGCTGATTTGTGGACCCTAACCCAAAGGCCGTCAGAGTTGTTGCAGCACTTTATGGAACGTTTCAAAATATCACTCACAATGGAGAAATTTGTAAGTGACCGAGTTGCACTTAATACACTGAAGCGGGCATTGCGGCGAGGATCAAAATTCCGAAGAGAAATCAAACTAAAAAAACCATCGACAGTCGAAGACGCCCTTGTCTGAGCTTCAGTTTTCATTTCCAGGGAAGAGAAGGCGATGAGTGCGTCACCCCGAGGCCAGAACAACGATCTATTGAGACGCTCAAAGCGTAAAAGACCCACCCCGAATTCGGAGGTAGAGGACCCTCAATCCGGCGAGCTGGACAAGATGATGTAACAAGAGGAACAACCCGACCACGCCCGCCAAAGAATGCCATTCTCTCCGTCAATACGACCACATACACAAACAACAAGGAGCCGACATTGAACACGTCTCAAATCCGTAACGACCACAAACCCCCTGGCCACCGTGCCAGCAGGACCATCCAATGACAACGAATATGTCATACATCAATTCCTTCATGTGCCGCAATACCCTAGATTCCTACTGCGAGTCTTACTCAGCCTTCGAACCCACCCCTCCCATATCCGCACCACAACGCTGGCATCCGAATAAGATAGGTGCATAGAAGGTTGAGGAAGTATTTCAAGTAGTTCATAACCTGCCCGAAGAAATCACGTTCACCAAAGCGTTCCCGAAATCCAAACTCGGACGTTTCTTCCGCGACAGCACAAAATCCACATCCGAAATAGAGGATCTGTTCACTTATGCAAGAGGCGGAAGACCAATCGAGATACTCTACAAAACTCTGGAACAGGGGCAATTCCTCATCTCGTGCAACATCCAAGGCGTTGATTTCACTAACGTCATGTGCAACTCTAGAGCTTGCCTTATGATATTCTCATATTTTACCTTCTTGATGCATTCATTTAGCTTAGGTTTTGTCTGATTTGCATATAGTTTCATAGCATTTCTTATTTGTTTTGTCTCATTTAGAGTTTAGAGATTTCATACTAGGTCCTAGAGAGTCTTGCATATTTTGGAGTGTCTTTAGGTACTTTGGAAGCTTTTGGGGACCTTGGAAGAGCTTACACTTGGCTTGGAACCTTGAGAAGATGGCTAGAAGCAATAGGGAATCGGACTGTCCATACCGGCCAGCCATGTCGGACCATCACCGACCGGTATTGCAGCCTTGGCCAAGGCAGGCTCAATGCCGGCTCGCCATACTGGACTGCCACTGCCCGGTGTGAAGGAGCGTATTCTTCGGTGAGCTCGCCATACCGCCCCGCTACACCAACCCGCTCTCAACCGGCATCAAGACAAAGCCTCGGGCATGGAAAATACCGGGCACTTACACCGGCCCGTCTCGACCCGGTATGGAGCTCCCAGCCGAAGACGCTTACACCGGCCCGCGATACCCCTCGCCCATCGACCGGTGCCCAGATGTAGGACACACTACACCACCCCGCTCTCGACCGGCATGACAGCCCGGTACTCGACCAACACTCGGACAGGGGAAATGCCGGCCCGCCATACCGCTCCATCTCGACCCGGCACGAAGCCCTCGACCGAAGACACCTCACACCGGCCCGCCACACCGAACCACCACTGGCCGGTGTAGATTGTGCGACCCAAGACCCGACCGGGTCAATACCCGGTTTGTCCGGGTTGACCCGGTCGCCCACTTTCCCTATTAAACTCTAAACCTAATTTTTCCTTGATCTAAGTTTTTCTCTAAGCTAAAAAAAACACCTCCTTTTAGGGTTCTTGTAATTTGTAAGAGATATCCTATTTTATTTATGCAATTTAAGTTTGGATTTCTTGACTTCTATCTTCTATCTCTTCTTTCTTAATCAAATCATCACATAATCATGGGACTTAACATGTTCTTCATAGGATTTGTTGGGTCTTCCATGATTAGTGAGTAATCTCTTAGGATCTTGGGATGAGGTAGATTTAGGGTGATCCAATGGTTGATTTATGATGTTTAGAGTTAGATTTACCAATTTCCCTTCTTGCTAAGTGTACTTAATGCTAGATTAAGTTAGAGATAATCAATATAGGCTTTAGGGAATTTCACACCCACAAGGTGTTTGATGAAATTTTCCACAGAACTTAATAAGAAATAAACATGCGTAGCCTATGAGAGTAGCTGTCTAGGGTGTTTATTGGTTGAATTTAATGCTTGTTAATCATTTTATCACAAATGAGAATTTGTTCTTGATTTAATGATTAGCAAAGTGATTAGTACCTTGAGAGATGATTAATCATAATTAGTGATTTTAACCTAGGGATTAGCATTATTTGAGTATTGAACATCATGAATTAGCTATGGGGCCATCTTATTTCCATAACCTCATCCTTGGATTCGTCTTTTATTATTGCATTTAGCCTCGTTTAATATCACTAGTTCTTGTTACTTGCTTTTAATTTTGATTAGCTTGTTAGATAAAACGCAAAACCCCTTATCTTGCTTGAATTAAGTAGTTCTATGCATTTTTGGTGCTTGAGACACTAAAACCCATTTGGAATTATCCTTAAATACCACAATGATATGAGTGAGATTTGAGTAATTGATTAGTAAAAATCCTATTATCAATTTGGCGCCGTTGCCAATTGGGTTTAGCTTTCAAAATTAGGATTTTAGATCTTCTTAATATTAAGCTTTCTTTTTATTTTGATTACTAATCTCTTTCACTTTTTGTTGCTATCTCTCTATTCTAGGTGTATGCATACGCGTTCTAGAGGCAACAACAACCTAGTTAAGCCAATAGAGGACATCCATCTCTTGGAACGAGGACATAGAGCAAGAAGAGAAAGGGAACGGGTTCAAGACGTTGCCGATTTGGGTATGGAAGACGTTGAAGATATTCCGATCGGTGACATACACGACAACGTGCAACAAGGCCATGGTGGCAATAGAAACCACCAAGCTCAAGGTGGCCAAGCCCAACGCAACCCACCACCTCCCGCCCGACAAATGAGATCCCCTAACCATCCCCCAAGGGCTCAAAATGTGGTTGGTGCGGGTGATGCCGCCTACGCTCATCAAAACCGGCAAGGGATCCAAGCCCCTCCGGTGGTGAACAATCACTTTGAAGTGACAGAGGGATTGATCAATATGGTTGAAAGTAACAAATTCCACGGCCTATTTATGGAGGACCCGTTGGATCATATTGATCAATTCGATAGAATATGCGGGCTAACCAAGATGAATGGTGTATCCGAAGACGGGTTCAAGCTAAGACTCTTCCCATTTTCCCTTGGAGATAAGGCACATCAATGGGAGAAGAATCTTCCTCAAAGTTCCATCACGTCTTGGGACAATTGCAAGCGAGCTTTCCTTGCTAAGTTTTTCTCACCAGCCCGAACCGCCAAGTTGAGGAACGAAATCTCTAGCTTCACCCAAAGATCAAATGAGTCCTTCAACAAAGCATGGGAAAGGTTTCGAAGCTACACTTCTCAATACCCTCATCATGGTTTCTCAAATGCTTCTCTCCTAAGCACCCTCTACCGTGGTGCATTACCCAAGATAAGGATGCTTCTAGACACGGCCTCCAATGGGAACTTCTTGGCCAAAGATGTTGATGAAGCCATGGAACTCGTAGAGAATCTTGCTCAAAGCGACGGCACGTATGGTGATGATTATGATCGTGCAACGAGAACAACAAGTGACTTTGATGAGCAGAAGCGGACAAAAGAGATGAAGATTCTCACCGAGAAGATGGACAAGCAAGCTTCTATGATGGACAAGCAAGCTTATATGATGGACAAGCTCCTTAGTGCTTCTCAAAACTCGGTTAACTTTGTTGGAGATTGCGAGGACAACCAAGGTTACCAAGAGAGTGTAGGTGACGTGGGTACCCAAGAGGAGTTGAATTATGGGGGTAATCAAGGCTACCAAAGAGGCGGTTTCAACAACAACAACAAGGAAACCAAGCCCCACAACCAAAGAAATTCAACCAACAAGGTCAAGCTTCTAACTCAAACCAACAAGATTATGTTCCCAAGAACACTTTTCAAAGGAACCAATGAGGGTTTCAATCCAAGCAAGCTTTTGCCCCACCCGGTTTCATGCCACAAGCTCAAGGGAGCGCCTCTTCCTCTCAAGATGTCGATATGAAGAACATTCTCCAACAAATTCTTCAAGGTTAAGCCAATGGAGCCATGGAGGTTAGTAAGAAGATGGCAGAGATCCACAACAAAGTGGATTGCTCCTACAATGATCTCACGTCTAAGTTTGAGACATTGAGCTCTAAGATCAAGCAACTTGAAGGAAAGGGAGTGAATTCTTTGTCAAGGCCCCTAGGTTAATTGCCGAGCAAACCCGAGATTAATCCAAAGGAATATGTAAACGCAATCACACTTCGATGTGGCAAAGAACTTCCCCCTCGTGAAGCCCCTAAGGTCGATGAGAACATCGATGTCCAAGTTGGTGGGGAGACGCTTGAAACCGAAGAGGATGTGATTAAGGACGACCTCGTGGGTGTTGGAGACAAGAAGAAAGAGGTTGCCACTCAAGAAAATGCCAAGGAAAAGCCTAAGAAGAAGGAAACTCAATTTGTTCCACCGCCTTATGTACCGAAGCTACCATTCCCGGGACGCTTCAAGAAGCAATTGTTGGAGAAGTATAGGGTTTAATAGACAAATGGAAAAGGTTGAACTCACCATATCCCTTGGTTGATGCATTCCTCCTAGTGCCACAATACGCCAAGTTTCTTAAGGATGCGATCAAAGAGAGATCGAAAGAGATGGAGAGCATGGTGGTGCTAACTCATGAATGTAGTGCCATCATTCAAAAGAAGGTTATCCCAAAAAAGCTTGGTGACCCCAGTAGTTTCACTTTCCCTTGTGCTCTTGGACCATTAGCTTTCAACAAGTGTTTATGCGATCTTAGAGCAAGTGTTAGCTTGATGCCGCTCTCGGTTGCAAAGAGTCTCGGGTTTGTTTGATACAAAGCTTGTAGGATATCTCTTGTGCTAGCAGATAGATCGGTGAGGCATCTAATTGGAATGCTTGAAGACTTGCCCATCATGATTGAGGATTTTGTAGTGCCTAACGACTTCGTTGTGCTTGAGATGGATGAAGAGCCTAAGGATCCACTCAACTTTGGGAAACCATTCTTAGCTACCGTCGGTGCTATAATTGATGTGAGGAGAGGCAAGATCGATCTTCATTTGGGAAAGGAGGATGTCTTAAGATTCAACATCAATGATGTGATGAAGAAGCCCACAATTGATGGTCAAATGTTATACATCGAGGTGATGGATGAGTTAGCGGATGAGCTCTTGGAAGAATTGAACCTTGAAGACCATTTGCAAGTTGCTTTGACCAAAGATCATGGAGAGCATGGGTATGTACATGGGGCAAGTGAAGGGTACAAGAAGCTTTTGGATTCACACAAGGTTTGGATGAAGAGAATAGATACTTGGAGTTGGCTCAAGTGGCGCACAACATAAGTGTGGTTGAGATAGAGAATCACGTTGAGGATGAAGCTAGCAAGGGTAAGACTAGCTTGGATGAGGATGATTGGAGCGAGCTCAAGGCACCTAAGGTGGACTTCAAACCGCTTCCAATAGGGCTAAGGTACGCTTTCTTCGGTCCTAATGAGTCATATCCGGTCATTGTGAATGATAGCCTTAGTGATGATGTGTTATCCACTCTATTGCATGAGTTGTGTAAGTTTAGGAGAGCCATTGCATATTCACTTGATGATATCAAGGGCATATCTCCTACACTTTGCACTCACCGCATACATCTAGAAGATGAAATGAGGACCTCCATAGAACATCAAAGATAGTTAAACCCGAATTTGAAAGAGGTTGTTAAAAATGAGATCCTCAAGCTTCTAGACGCGAGAATCATATATCCGATCTCGGATAGCACATAAGTTTCCCCGGTGCACGTGGTTCCCAAAAAGGGTGGGATAACCATGGTTAAAAATGAGAAAAATGAATCAATCCCAACTAGAACGATAACGGGTCATAGGATGTGCATAGACTATAGGAAGTTGAACTCCGCATCTAGAAAAGATCACTTTCCTTTACTGTTTATTGATCAAATGTTGGAATGATTAGCAAACCACCCATTCTATTGCTTTTTGGATGGTTATTCGGGATTCTTTCAAATTGCCATTCACCCGAATGACCAAGAGAAGACGACATTTACATGTCCTTATGGCACATTTTCTTATCGAAGGATGTCGTTAGGACTATGTAACGCGCCCGCCACAATTCAAAGGTGCATGATGTCGATCTTCTCGGATCTAATTGAGGAGATGGTCGAGGTCTTCATGGATGACTTCTCGGTCTATGGCTCCTCGTTTGCTTCGTGTTTGTCCAATCTTTGTAGGGTTCTCACAAGGTGTGAAGAGACGAACCTCGTGCTTAATTGGGAGAAGTGTCAGTTTATGGTGCGGGAAAGCATAGTACTTGGACAAAAGATCTCCGAGAAAGGGATTGAGGTTGACAAAGTGAAGATTGAGGTGATGATGAGTCTAGAGCCTCCAAATTCGGTCACTAGTGTTCGAAGCTTTTTGGGTCATGCCGGGTTCTACCGTCTGTTTATCAAAGACTTCTCAAAGATCGCGCGTCCTCTCACACGGCTCCTTTGCAAGGAAGTGAAGTTCAAGTTCGATGAAGAATGCCTTGAGACATTTTTGGAGATCAAGAAGGCTCTTGTGAGTGCACCAATAGTCCAAGCCCCGGATTGGGATTTGCCTTTTGAGATCATGTGCGATGCAAGTGACTACGCGGTTGGAGCGGTTCTTGGGCAAAAGAAAGACAAGAAGATGCATGTGATCTACTATGCTAGTAGGACACTTGATGATACACAAGGAAGGTACGCTACTACGGAGAAAGAGCTACTTGCGGTTGTGTTTGCTATCAAGAAGTTTAAGTCCTATGTGGTTGGCTCCAAGATCATTGTCTACACGGATCATGCCGCGATGAGACACATATACGCCAAGAAGGACACCAAACCAAGACTTCTTAGGTGGATTCTACTTCTCCAAGAGTTTGATATGGAGATTGTTGATAAGAAGGGTATTGAGAATGGAGTGGCGGATCACTTATCGAGGATGCGCATTGATGATCTTATTCCTATAGATGACTCTCTTCCCGAAGAGCATATTATGTTGGTTGGCGTTTTGAGGAAAGGTCTTGAAGTGGTGAGAGTTCTTGAGGAGGCTAAAGGTTTAGAGAACGAGAAGCTACCATGGTATGCGGATTATGTCAACTACTTGGCTTGCGGGAAAGAACCACCAAGGTTGGATGGGTATCAAAGGAAGAAGTTCTTTAGAGACATCATTCGTTTCTACTAGGATGAGCCATACTTGTATACTCTTTGCAAGGACAAGCTCTATAGAAGATGTATTCCCGAGGAAGAAGTTGATGGTATCTTGATGCATTGTCATGGTTCGTCATATGGGGGTCATTTTGCCTCATTCAAGACGGTTGCTAAGGTTCTACAAGCGGGATTTTGGTGGCCAACTATGTTCAAGGACGCTCAAGAGTTTGTATCTAGATGTGATGCGTGTCAAAGGAAGGGCAACATAAGTAGAAGAGACGAGATGCCACAAAATCCAATCCTTGAAGTTGAGATCTTTGACGTGTGGGGCATAGACTTCATGGGGCCGTTTCCCTCATCTTATGGGAACCAATACATTTTAGTGGCGGTGGATTACGTTTCTAAATGGGTTGAAGCCATAGCAAGTCCTACCAATGACACCAAGGTGGTCCTTAAACTCTTCAAGTCTATCATCTTCCCACATTTTGGAGTGCCAAGAGTTGTAATAAGTGATGGAGGAAGCCACTTCATCAATAAGGTCTTCGAGAGCTTACTAAAGAAACACGGGGTTAAGCACAAGGTGGCTACGCCTTACCACCCTCAAACAAGTGGTCAAGTGGAGGTTGACATCAAATCAGCCTCGGAAAGGCGTCTAAGGTTGGCGACCAAGTGCTATTGTTTAACTCTCGGTTGAGCCTATTTCCCAGAAAATTCAAGTCAAGATGGTCCGGACCTTTTAAAATCAAGGAAGTAAGACCGTATGGCGCAGTTGTTTTGTTGAACAAGACGGGTGAAGAGTTCACGGTCAATGGACAACGTCTTAAGCCCTACTTGGCGGGTGATTTCATTGAGGAAGGGGTCGTGGTTCCTCTTTCTAGCCCTCCTTCCGCCTAAACGGGGTAACAAACGTCGAACTTAGTGACGTTAAACAAAGTGCTCTTGGGAGATATTCCCATGTTTATCCTTGTGCATACTTCCTAGTTCGTTTTGATCTTTTTGTTAAGTGTTGATAGGGTTCTTGATGACCTAAGTGGTGATATCTTACAAGAAGATGTGCATAGAATGGAGAAACCAAGCACACCGGCCAAGCCTAGCCCGGTGTGATGGATCGGTATAGGAAATTACCCAAAACAGGAGGAATGACGGTCATGGACACCAACTGAACTTGGCCCGGTGGAGGCATACCGCCCTGGTGCACCGGATGGACCTGGTCCGGTGTTGGAAAACCCAAAAATCAAGAGAAATGCTGGCCATTGACACCGGTTGAGTTTGGCCCAGCGTAGAGTCGCCTCCCTTGTGCCTCGAACGAAGTTGATCCGGTGTAGTCACACCGACCGTGCACACCGGTCGGAGACGGCGCGGTGTGGGTAGCTTGCGCAAACCAGGAGAATTACCGGCCAGCAATACCGGCCTAAGTCGGCAGCACCGCTCATGTGTACCGGCTGGATACAGCCCGGTTGAAAGCACGGGATGCTTAGCTCAGGCGCACACCGCCCTTGCATACCGGATGGAGATGGATCGGTGTTGACCGAATTCAAATCTGGTCAAACCAGATCTATGGACCAACGGTTCGAGCCTTCGTCCAGCGGTCCGCCCGGTGCCTCCGCCCATGTAAGTGACCTGACCCGGCCAGGTAGGTCCTTCTCTCTCTTTTGTCGCGAACAAGCTCTCTCTCTCTCACCATTCTCGCAACCAAAGCTCTCTCCCCTACCAAAAACTTCATTTGCTCATAATTTTCTCCCTTCTTGCTCGAATTTTGTGATTCAAGTAGCTACAAACTCGGTTTTCTCTCCTCTCTTTGGATCTGCCAACGTTTTTTTTCCCATTTGTGCTCTCATTCCCAAGGTATTTCATTCAACTTTTCATGAAACTCAAGAACTTGCTCTTAAAGGAATTTTTTTGTGATTTTGGTTGAAGAATGCCTTCGCTTGTGCATATACCTTGGGATTAAGCTAGAAAAATAGTTGGGCTTGGTGATTCTTGTGCTAATTTGTGTTCTACTAGAGAAAATTTTGTTTCTTGAATCCACATTCTCTAGATTTCAAAAGTTGGAATTTTGGCAATTTCACTACAAGAAAACAAGCGATTTCTGACGGATTAAAGTCGTCGGAAAATGGTCGGAACATTCCGACGGATTAAAGTCGTCGGAAAATGGTCGGAACATTCCGACGGATTAAAGTCGTCGGAAAATGGTCGGAACATTCCGACGGATTAAAGTCATCGGAAAATGGTCGGAACATTCCGACGGATTAAAGTCGTCGGAAAATGGTCGGAACATTCTGACGGATTATCGACGGCCGTATTTGAGACGGATATTTGATCGGAAATATACGTCGGAACATTGTCGGAAAGCCGTCGGTAATATTTCCGACGGGATTCCGACAGTCAGTGTTTCCGACGGATCAGTGTCAGAAAATTATGTCGGAAATCCGTCGGATAGTCGTCGAAAACTTTTCCGACAACCCTGCGACGGATTATTTCCGACGGATTTCCGACGAACCGTTTCCGACAGATATTCAATAATTTGTTTTTATTTTGAATTTTATTTTATTATTTAATTTTATTGAAATTATTTAATTATTATTAATTATATTGAAATTTTTTATTTTTAATTATAAATAAAAATATTTGTAAAAAGAAATTAATTATTAAAAATTCATTAAACATTTAAATAAATTCATTAAAAATAATTAAAATTGTTAAAAAAAAA
>PKMM01018581.1:245545-276481 GCA_002933915.1 Eutrema heterophyllum
TTTTATTTTATTAAATAATCTGCCAAAGTGTTGCTTTATATATGTAGTTTGTATGCGAAACCTGAAACCATTCAAAACGAAGAAAAAAATACGTTTAACATTTGTTTAGACGTCAAAATTCAAAAATCATGTTTTATATTAGCGCTAAAAAACTTATTTACCTTAAAAATAGAAGGAAAGAAAAACCAAGACAAATGGTTTAAAAATGATTACAATACCAAGGGAATACTTTACATATTGTTGATAGAACAATGAAACACATGATAATTAAAAAAAAATAATTTATAAAACACATTTTCTAGAATTGTAAAGAATAAAAAATTAATATATAAAAGAAGTGGATGTAAACAAACAATAACAAATATGAAAATGAAATTTACAAAAAGTCTTATACTAGTTGTTTTATGTTTATGTAAATTATTGGCAGGTTTTGCTTTGACGCAGACTATTGGCAGGCTTAATCCAGACTATTGGCACACTTAATGCAGACTATTGGCAGGCTTAATCCAGACTATTGGCACAATTAATGCAGACTATTGCCAGACTTGATACATGTCCACTAGATTGGCAATAACTCTTGAAATATAGCTCTGAATGACTTGAAAAAACATTCATTGGAAAGCTAACTCAAATTTCTATGTCATGTCTAAATTTGAGATTTATTAGACACCGTTACGGCTTTCATCTGATTCGATCTATGAAACACATCTTGCAGATTTTATAAAACAGCGCCTCCTTTTGTTGTGGTTGTTTAAAAGTCAGCGCCGCCTTATGTCGTGCATGCATGTCATTGCCGCCTTTTATTTTATTAAATAATTTTCAAAAACGCTGCTTTATATATGTAGTTTGTCTGCGAAACCTCAAACCATTTAAAACAAAGAAAACACTATGTTTAACATTAGTTTAGACGTCGTAACTTCAAAATCATGTTATATCTTAGCAATAAAAAGCTTATTTACCTTCAAATTAGAAGGAATGAAAATCCAAGACAAATGGTTTAAAAATGATTACAATACCAGGGAATACCTGACATATTGTCGATAAACCAATGAAACAAATTAATTTTATAAAACCAAAGTTTCTAAAATTGTAAAGAATAAGAATAAATAATATATAAAAGAAGTGGCCGTAGACAAACACTAACAAATGTGAAAATTAAATTTCTAAATAGTCTTATACTAGTTTGTGTTTATGTTTATGTAAACTATTGGCAGGTTTTGCCTTGATGTAGACTATTGGTAGGATTAATCCAGACTATTGGCACACTTAATGCAGTCTATTGGCAGCATCTCCCTTGATGCAACACACTATTGGCAGGCCTAATCCATACTATTGGCACACTTAATGCAGATTATTGGCAGACTTGATACGTGTCCAATAAATTGGCAACAACTCTTGAAATATATCTCTGAATGACTTCAAACCACTTTCTTTGGAAAGCTAACTCATATTTCTGTGTCATGTCAAATTTTGAGATTCATTGGATACCGTTACAGCCTTCATCTGATTCGATCTATTAAAAACATCTCGCATTTTTAATATAATTAAATAATTAAGACTGTACCTCCTTTTGTTGCGGTAGTTTAAAAGTCAGTGTCGCCTTATGTTGTACAGGCAGGTCAGAGCCGCCTTTTATTTTATTAAATAATCTGCCAAAGTGTTGCTTTATATATGTAGTTTGTATGCGAAACCTGAAACCATTCAAAACGAAGAAAAAAATACGTTTAACATTTGTTTAGACGTCAAAATTCAAAAATCATGTTTTATATTAGCGCTAAAAAACTTATTTACCTTAAAAATAGAAGGAAAGAAAAACCAAGACAAATGGTTTAAAATGATTACAATACATATTGTTGATAGAACAATTAAACACATGATAATAAAAAAAATTAATTTTATAAAACACATTTTCTAGAATTGTAAAGAATAAAAAAATAATATAAAAAAGAAGTGGATGTAGACAAACAATAACAAATATGAAAATGAAATTTACAAAAAGTCTTATACTAATTGATTTTATGTTCATGTAAACTATTGGCATGTTTTGCTTTGATGCAGACTATTGGCAGGCTTAATCCAGACTATTGGCACACTTAATGCAGTCTATTGGCAGGCAAAATCCAAACTATTGGCACAATTAAGGCAGATTATTGCCAGACTTGATACGTGTCTACTAGATTGGCAATATCTCTTGAAATATAGCTCTGAATGACTTGAAAAAAACATTTATTGGAAAGCTAACTCAAATTTCTATGTCATGTCTAAATTTGAGATTTATTAGACACCGTTACCGCTTTCATCTGATTCGATCTATTAAACACATCTTGCAAATTTTATAAAACAGCGCCCGATTTATGTCGTACATGCATGTCATTGCCGCCTTTTTTTTTATTAAATAATCTTCCAAAACGCTGCTTTATATATGTAGTTTGTCTGCAAAACCTCAAACCATTTAAAACAAAGAAAACACTATGTTTAACATTTGTTTAAACGTCATAACTCCAAAATCATGTTATAACTTTGCATTAAAAAGCTTATTTACCTTAAAAATAGAAGGAGAGAAAATCCAAGACAAATGGTTTAAAAATGATTACAATACCAAGGGAATACTTGACATATTGTCGATAAAACAATGAAACAAATTAATTGTATAAAACCAAAATTTCTAAAATTGTAAAGAATACGAAGAAATAATATATAAAAGAAGTGGCTGTAGACAAACAATAACAATTATGAAAATTAAATTTCTAAATAGTCTTATACAAGTTTGTGTTTATGTTTATGTAAACTATTGGCAGGTTTTGCCTTGATGCAGACTGTTGGCAGGCTTAATCCAGACTATTGGCACACTTAATGCAGTCTATTGGCTGCATCTTCCTTGATGCAACACACTATTGGCAGGCCTAATTCATACTATTGACACACTTAATGCAGACTATTGGCAGACTTGATACGTGTCCACTAAATTGGCAACAACTCTTGAAATATAGCTCTGAATGACTTGAAACCACTTTCATTAGAAAGCTAACTCATATTTCTGTGTCATGTCAAATTTTGAGATTCATTGGATACTGTTACGGCCTTCATCTGATTCGATCTATTAAACACATATCACATTTTTAATATAATTATATAATTAGGATTGTGCCTCCTTTTGTTGCGGTAGTTTAAAAGTCAGCGCCGCGTTAAGTCGTACAAGAAGGTCAGCGCTGCATTTTATTTTATTAAATAATCTGCCAAAGTGTTGCTTTATATATGTAGTTTGTATGCGAAACCTGAAACCATTCAAAACGAAGAAAAAACTACGTTTAACATTTGTTTAGACGTCATAATTCAAAAATCATTTTCTATATTAGAGTTAAAAAGCTTATTTACCTTAAAAATAGAAGGAAAGAAAAACCAAGACAAATTGTTTAAAAATGATTACAATACCAAGGGAATACTTGTCATATTGTTGATAGAACAATGAAACACATGATACAAATTAATTTTATAAAAAAAAAACAATTTCTTAAAATGTAAAGCATAAGAAAAAATAATATATCAAAGAAGTGGTTGTAGACAAACAATACCAAATATGAAAACGAAATTTCTAAAAAGTCTTATACTAGTTTGATTTTATGTTTATGTAAACTATTGGTAGGTTTTGCCTTGATGCAGACTATTGACAGGCTTAGTCAATACTATTGGCACACTTAATGTCGACTATTGGCAGGCTTAATCCAGACTGTTGGCACACTTAAAGCAGACTATTGGCAAACTTGATACGTGTCGACTAAATTGGTAATAACTCTTGAAATATAGCTATGAATGACTTGAAACCACTTTCATTGGAAAGCTAACTCAAATTTCTATGTCAAAATTTGAATTTATTGGACACTGTTACGGCCTTAATATGATTCAATCTATTAAACATATCTCGCAGATTTAATAAAACATAGCCTCCTTTTGTTGCGGTTGTTTAAAAGTCAGCGCCGCCTTATGTCGTACATGCATGTCATTGCCGCCTAGTTTGTCTGCAAAACCTCAAACCATTCAAAACAGAGAAAAAACTATGTTTAACATTTGTTTAGACGTCATAACCCTAAAATCATTATATATCTTAGCATTAAAAAGGTTATTTACGTTAAAAATAGAAGGAGAGAAAATCCAAGAGAAATGGTTTAAAAACGATTACAATACCAAGGGAATACTTGACATATTGTCGATAGAACAATGAAACACATGATAATAAAACAAATTAATTTTATAAAGACAAATTTTCTGAAATTGTAAAGAATAAAAAGAAATAATATATAAAAAGTGGTTGTAGACAATCAATAACAAATATGAAAACAAAATTTCCAAAACGTTTTATTCTAGTTTATGTTTATGTAAACTATTGGCAGATTTTGCCTTGATGCAGACTATTAGCAAGCTTAATCCAGACTATTGGCACACTTAATGCAAACTATTGGGAGGTTCTGCCTTGATCGATGCAACAGACTATTGGCATACTATTTGCAGGCTCTACCTTGATGCAACAGATTAGTGGCCAGCTTTGCCTTGATGCAGCACACTATTGTCAGACTTGATAGGTGTCTACTAAATTGGCAATAATTCTAGAAATATAACTCGGAATGACTTGAAAACACTTTCATTGGAAAGCTAACTCAAAATTCTATTTCATGTCAAAATTTGAAATTTATTGGATATTGTTACGGCCTTTATCTGATTCGATCTATTAAACATATCTCGCAGATTTAATAATATTAAATAATTAAGACAGCGCCTCCTTTTATTATGGTAGTTTAAAAGTCAGCGCCGCCATATGTCGTACAGATAGGTCAGCGTCGCCTTTTAATTTATTAAATAATCTGCCAACGTGGTGCTTTATATATGTAATTTGTCTACAAAACCTCAAACCATTCAAAACGAAGAAAAAACTACGTTTAACAGTTGTTTAGACATCATAATTCAAAAATCATGTTTTATATTAGCGTTAAAAAGCTTATTTACCTTAAAAAAATAGAAAGAAAGAAAAACCAAGACAAATGGTTTAAAAATGATTACAATACCAAGGGAATACTTGACATATTGTCGATAGAACAATGAAACACATGATAATAAAACAAATTAATTTTATCAAAAAATAATTTCTAAAAATGTAAAGAATAAGAAAAAGTAATATTTAAAAGAAGTGGCTGTAGACAAACAATAACAAATATGAAAACGAAATTTCTGAAGAGTCTTATACTAGTTTGATTTAATGTTTATGTAAACTATTGATAGGTTTTGCCTTCATGCAGACTATTGGCAGGCTTAGTCAAGACTATTGGCACACTTAATGCCGAGTATTGGCAGGCTTAATCCAGACTGTTGGCACACTTAAAACAGACTATTGGCAGACTTGATATGTGTCGACTAAATTGGCAATAACTCTTGAAATATAGCTCTGAATGACTTGATACCACTTTCATTGGAAGCTAACTCAAATTTCTATGTCATGTCAATCTATCAAACACATCTCGCAGATTTAATAAAACAGAGCCTCCTTGTGTTGCGGTTGTTTAAAAGTTAGCGCCGCCTTATGTCGTACAAGCATGTCATTGCCTTCTAGTTTGTCTGCAAAACCTCGAACCATTCAAAACAAAGAAAAAACTATGTTTAACATTTGTTTAGACGTCATAACCCCAAAATCATGTTATATTTTAGCGTTAAAAAAAACTTATTTACCTTAAAAATAGAAGGAAAGGATATCCAAGACAAATGGTTTAAAAATGATTACAATACCAAGGGAATACTTAACATATTGTCGATAAAACAGTGAAACACATGATAATAAAAAAAAATTAATTTTATAAAAAAAAAATTCTATGANTTCTCGTTGATATTACCAGCCGAATTGTCTTGTTCCATACCCAACTTATCGATGTGTTGAGTCCGGTCTCTTTGATTTCGTGCTCTACTTCTTCTTTCCAACAAATGAATGTCGTCTATCGGCTCAACAAGGGCGTCGTGACCTTTAGAACGAGTATGCATGCACCTATAAGATAGAGATGGTAACAAGAAGTGAAAAAGATTAGTAACAAAAGTAGAAAGAGAGCTTAATCTCACAAGGAACCTAAATCTCAATGTTAAAACAAATCCCAATATGGCAACAGCGCCAAATTGATACTAGGCCTTTTCGGTCTCAAGGAGGATCAATAACTCCAATACGAGTAGTATAGAAGGTTATCAATCCGTATTGGGATTAATTCTAAGCACGAAGAATACAAGGCACTCAAATAAGTTAAACTAAATAAGTGAGATGTTGATTTTAACTAATACCCTAGCAAGATTAAGCAATAAACAAAACGAAACAAAGTAAGCGAGATATGAACTCAAATGATGAAAACGAATCCAAGAATGGGGTAATTGGATATAGGCTATTCTAAGTCTAATTCATGATGCTCATACACAATCAAGGTTAAGATCCTAACCGCGACTAATCCTCTCTCGAGGTACTAATCACCTATGCTAATTACTAATCCAAGATCAAATTCTCATTTGTGGACTCTTAATTAGCAAGCATTAATTTCATTAATCAAGATCACCTAAATAATCCCTTAGACAACTAATCTCTTAGGCTAAGAAGGGTATTTCTCTTAGAAAGCTCTCTTAGGCATTTCATCGAATACCTTGTGGATGGGAAATGCCTTGAGATCAAGTTTGACTTTCTCAAGCACAATCAAGCATTAGACACACTCCCTAAGAGTAGGAAATCAATTATCTATCCCTAAGCATCACAAATCATCCATGGAAGTCACCTAATCCTAACCCATCCCTAGATTCTAGGAAACTACTCACTAATCATGATGGGTCTAACAAATCCTATGAAGAACATGTTAAATCCCATGATAAGATGATTAGATGATTAAGAAAGGAGATTGAGAATAGAATAGATTGATAGATTGAAAAGGAGAATCTCTTACAAAATACTTAGAACATTCAAAAAGAGGTTTTTTGCATAAAGAAGAAGACATAATAGAAAATTAGGTCTAAAACTATTTATAGTGAACAGTGTGCGAACCGGGTCGACCCGGAACAAACCGGGTACCGACCCGGTTCAGTTGGGTCAAAATGGGTGAACTAGTGAATACCGAGCACCAATACCGATCTGTGGACTCGGTACTGAGCCTGGGCTGGTGCATGCCGAGTGCTAATACCGATCTGTGGAGTCGGTATTGGGGAGAAGTCTTCTTGCGGATTCTCGGACATACCGATGTCACAGATCGGTATGGGGGTCGGAGTTAAGCGCTTCTTGGTTCTGTCTTCGGTCCGTCTTCAATACCGAGTGTGATACCGAGCCGTGGCGTCGGTGTGTTGCCCTGAAGATTTTGTGCCGATCCCAATACCGAGCTGTGGAGTCGGTATGGGTGTGTGAACCTCTCGCCGATTGCCAATACCGATCTGTGGACTCGGTATGGCTGTGCGGTCTTCTACACCGAGTGCCAATACCGATCTGTGGACTCGGTATGGATGTGTTCCTGATGATGTTGGTCTTATGTCCCAAGTCCCGAACCGCTTCCAAAGTACCTAGAAATCATTCCAAAGTATGCAAAGACTCTATGGGACCTAATGCAATACCCTAAGTCCTAGTGAAGACCAACATGCGGGACAAGACCGTGATTATGAATGCAGATGACATGAAATCCTAGTAAAAGTGCATGCAAGGACATGCAAAATACATTGATATCAGAAGGTTATTCATTGGAGATAAGAAATACCCTGGTCTAGCCGCTATTCTAGTGAACCACTTGCTTGGGTACAAAGAGTGGGCTCACGTTACAAAGATGAAGGAACCTCAATTGCACATTGGTGGTTTGGTTACTTCAATTCTCAAGGCTAAGGGTGTTGAGTTGGTAGAAGATGCCAAAGAGGTAGAACTTATGGACGAAGCTTATCTCTCACGAATCGGATTCTTCGAGGGCAAGATAGGCAACACATACGCCTACAACCTCAAGCTCACCGAGTCTAACACCGTGAAGCTTATGTTGCCCAATGCTCCTCTCACTAAGCTTTGAGGGTGAAAAGACATCTACTTCTACCCGACCAATGACCACTTTTATAACCCGACCACGGACCCACCACTTGAGACAATACGCTTATCGAAGAAGAAAGCCAAGCAAGCACGAGGGGACGAGGCCGAGGCATCCAATGGTCAATATGAAGAGGATGAGAGACCGTTTTCCACCGACCCCAAGTACGGAAGCGAGAGATATAGCTTCGATCCTTATGATGGGAAGATGCCGGACATTGCCACTCGACATGCACACCACCAAAAAAGACTCCTTCAACGGTGGTGCAAGTGGCAAGATAGAACTATGAAGAAATTGGTGAGGACGGTCAAGAGTTTGAAGAAGACGGTCAAGGAGCTCAAAGCAAAGGGGGCAAAGGCTAGCTCATCCCACAACCAACGAGGGACAAGTGCAATGGACCGAGAGGAAGTTGGTGAAAGCTCCATGGCATTGGACCAAAGCCTTGCGCTACATGGAAGAGAGATCGTGCTCCATGAAGAAGCACACCGTTCGTGGGCTCGAGAAGAGAAGATGGCCAAGAGGAAGGCGATTAGATCTCCATCTCCTTGCTCGAGCAACCCGTCTTATTCCATGGGGTCTTCTTCCCCGTCTCAAAGTTTCTAGGTAACACTCCAACCCTTGTACATAGTGTTTCACTTCTTTTGCGTCTAGCATTTTATTTTTGTTTTGTTTTTGGTTTTTCCTTTAAATTTATTTCACACTGGGACGGTGTGATTTAAGTTTGGGGGGAGGGACCGGTATCTAATCATGTCATTTGTGATGCTTATTTTGTCTTTTGCATCTTGAGTCTCATGCATTCATGCATTCATATAAGGCATAGAAAAACCCAAAAAAAATCGAAAATTTTTGAAAATTTTGAAAACACTAAAAGAAAGCATGTAGTTGCATTTCATGAGTAGCATCGAGTCTAGTAGCATATAGGTTGCATTACACATGCATAGGGAGCAATGATGATTTTTCCTTGTAGAGTATCATTTTAAGAGCTCGGTCCAATGCCCTCGTTGCTAGTTGTTTGATGCTTTTGATCTCGTGTTTGAAATCAAGGATGAACCATATTTTGATCTCGTGTTTCGTTACTCATGTATTAGCTAAAGCAAGTTGTGATTTGAGTCCAATCCTACTTAAGTGAAAACCATAATTTTGACATCTTAATTATCATGTTTGTGCAATTCATTGTGAATTCATGGATACCACATACATATTTGAGCTATCTTATCCGCTTTACCACTATCTTGTTAGCTCAAGTAGCCGATTTCCATCATTGGAACGGCTCACCACACCTTTAACTTACCCTCCTTTCAAGCCAATTCTTTAGTGAGCGAATGTAAGACCTAATTTTCCGAGTAAGCTTGGCAAAAAGTGTTGAGTTTAAGGCGACAAGGATATGTTTGCATGTAGATCTAGCTCAGCATCACGAGCTAGACTAGGCTAGGCTAGCTAGGAAGGGAAGTTTTGGGGTTTGGTATGAATGAAAGTGTTTGATCAATGAGATTTTGGTGGAATGGAAAAGGGTACGAAAAGGCAAAGCGGGGGGGACACGATATTGTGAAGTGGTTGGTGCAAGTAATAAGGTTAGCTCTTAGTTTAGAAATCAGCCTCATAAGTTCAAAGAATTAAAAGAAAGAAGCCAAAATTAGCTAAGACATCAAATGATGAGGAATGAGACGAAGTAAAGAGAAGTAAAGAAAAGAAGAGCTAATAAAACAATAAAGAGAAGCCCCAAGCCACGAAATCCAATGGAGAAGAAGAATTCCCCCAAGTGAGAAAAGATGAAGTGGAAGAAAGAAGAAAAACGTGTGGGACATGAAGGCAAAGAAGTCTTGTGAAGAAATGGTAGCTTAGGTTTGGGACTTCATGGTTAGAGATGCTAGGGTTAGAGACATCTTAGGCATTGGGTAGATGTAAATTTATCCTTATATGCATAGGTTGCCTTTTACTCTTAGCATTTTGCTAAAACCTGCTCATTCTTAGAGAGATCCCTTGCATTGGAGTTGCCACATATATTTGAGATCATCTTAGTCTCAAAGCACTTACCATAGCCAAATGAATTCACTTGTCTTGTATAAACATGATTCACTTGAAACGATTAAATGAATGTCAAAGGATTGGATGATAGGAAGGCTTGTGTAGGTTGAGACTTGGGCTTGATTCATGTAAGGATAGATATGGCTAGCTCTTTTTGAGTAGACTTGTTTGATCACATCTTAGAATTTGCAACTTGGACATTGGGTTTAAATTCTTTTTATGATACTTGTGGATTTGAGCTTCCACCTTCTAATCTCTCTCTCTCTACTTATTCTTGTTTGTTTGCTTGAGGGCAAGCAAATTAAATGAATAAGTTTGGGGGGAGTTGATATTCTCATATTTTACCTTCTTGATGCATTCATTTAGCTTAGGTTTTGTCTCATTTGCATATAGTTTCATAGCATTTCTTATTTGTTTTGTCTCATTTAGAGGTTAGATATTTCATACTAGGTCCTAGAGAGTCTTGCATGTTTTGGAGTGTCTTTAGGTACTTTGGAAGCTTTTGGGGACCTTGGAAGAGCTTACACTTGGCTTGGAACCTTGAGAAGATGGCTAGAAGCAATGGGGAATCGGACTGTCCATACCGGCTAGCCACGCCAGACCATCACCGACCGGTATTGCAGCCTCGGCCAAGGCAGGCTCAATGCCGGCTTGCCATACCGGACTGCCACTGCCCAGTGTCAAGGAGCGTCTTATTCAGTGAGCTCGCCATACCGGCCCGCTATACCGACCAGCTCTCGACTAGCATCAAGACGAAGCCTCAGACAAGGAAAATACCGGGCACTTACACCGGCCCATCTCGACCCGGTATGGAGCTCCTAGCCGAAGACGCTTACACCGGCCCGCGATACCCCTCGCCCATCGACCGGTGCCCAGATGCAGGACACGCTACACCACCCCGCTCTCGACCGGCATGACAGCCCGGTACTCGACCAACACTCGGACATGGGAAATGCCATACCGCTCCATCTCGACCCGGCACGAAGCCCTCGACCGAAGACACCTCACACCGGCCCGCCACACCAAACCACCGGTGTAAGTGGTTTTTATCGCGTCGGGTCGGGTCGAGGGCTTGGGTTGGATAATCGAGAGAGAAAAAGAGATGAGACGCGATAGACTTAGCCGGAGAAGAAGGGTGTTTATCGCGCCGGGTCGGGTCAGACGGGCTTGGGTTGGATAAAAATGCGCATGAACTTCGTTGACCCGCATTGACTTCCCTGTACCGATCGATTCTGGCTCGGTATTAATAGAGCGGTACAAACGTTTTTCTCGCCACCATTCGATCCTTGATCGGCACAAACCGTGCGGTACGAGCGCTTTTCTTCCCATCGTTCGGTCCTCGAGTGGCATAGGTTGCTCGGTACGAACGTTTTGCTCTATACCGACCCGTCATAGATCGACACTAATCAAACGGTACGAACGTGGTTCTTAGTACCGATCCATTCTGAGCCGGTACAAGTCGCCCGGCGCTAATCCTTCGGCTAGAAACTCGTCCGCGGAGAGATCGTCTCGGCTAAAAGCTTGCCCGAGTGAAAATTGTGTCGGCTGGAGGTCGATCGGGGGAAATGTTTCTGTGTTGCACCGTTCGGTTCTCGGCCGGTACTAACCATCCGGCACTAAACTTCTTCCTTACGCCTTTGGTGTGTCTCCTTCTCCTTCTAGCCGGCTAAAAACTGCCTTGGGTGCATTCCCTCGGCTAAAACTGTTCCAGGTTGGAGAAGTCTCGGCTAGAAATTGCTCGGTAGGGATTTCTCACTGTACCGGTCCATCCTGGTGCGGTACTAACTGACCGGCACAAGAGTTTTCGTTGTACCACCTGATTAGTACCTGCTGGGGATCGGTCGGCATAATTTTACGGATCCTGTCTCTTCGACTTATGCCGATCCGTTCCTGCTCGGCGTACTCGGTCGGTATAACCTCCTGGCGCGATACCGATCCACCATACCGACCCAGGATGGGGCGGTATGGTCCTCCGGATTCACTGTTTTCGCAGCCTATTCTTTTGCGCTCGTTATCACCATCGGTCCAAGACTTCGCAGCCCGTCAAGATCCTAGCAACACTTAAACAAAACATCAAAAAGATCTAGAAAAGACAGAAAAACGTAAAATGAAAAGTATATACAAGCGGTAAGCTTGGGGTGTCTCCCAAGAGCACTTTGTTTAACGTCACTAAGTTCGACGTCGGTTACCCGCTTAGGTGGAAGGAACATCATTGAGAGGAAGTGAGATGCTCTCCGTTTGGCATGGTATGGTTTGAGTCTTTGCCCGTTTGCAAAAAATTCTTCTCCGTTCTTGTTCACGAGAACAACGGCTCCATAAGACCTCACATCCTTGATCACAAAGGGACCGGACCACTTAGACTGCCCGGGAAACAGCTTCAACCGGGAGTTAAAGAGCAAGACTTGATCTCCGGCCTTGAAGTCTTTACGCACAATCTTCTTGTCATGAAAGGCCTTGGTCCTTTCTTTGTAAATCTTGGAGCTCTCATAGGCCTCGAGCCTAATCTCATCGAGTTCTTGAAGTTGGATCAAGCGCCTCTCTTGTGCTGATTTGAGATCAAAATTGAGAAGCTTCACGGCCCACATGGCCTTGTACTCAAGCTCGAGCGGTAAGTGGCATGACTTCCCGTAGAGAAGATTGAACGGTGTAGTCCCAATAGGTGTCTTGAATGCCGTCCGGTATGCCCACAACGCATCATCTAGCTTCTTAGCCCAATCCTTTCTCGAGCTACCTACGGTCTTCTCTAGTATAGCCTTGATTTGTCGGTTCGAGACTTCCACTTGGCCACTTGTTTGAGGGTGATACGGTGTAGCCACTTTATGCTTAACCCCGTGCTTCTTGAGTAGACTCTCGAAGACCTTGTTGATGAAGTGGCTTCCTCCATCACTAATGACGACCCTTGGCACCCCAAAGCGTGGAAAAATGATCGATTTGAAAAGCTTTAGAACCACCTTAGCATCATTGGTCGGACTAGCGATTGCTTCGACCCATTTAGACACGTAATCCACCGCTACCAAAATGTATTGGTTCCCGTAAGAAGAGGGGAACGGTCCCATGAAGTCAATGCCCCAAACATCAAAAATTTCAACTTCAAGAATAGGGTTTTGAGGCATCTCATCTCTTCTAGCAATGTTCCCCTTTCTTTGGCAAGCGTCACAAGTCGAAACAAAAGTATGTGCATCCTTGAATAGACTCGGCCACCAAAGACCGGATTGGAGAACCTTTGTCGCCGTCTTGAATGAAGCGAAGTGACCGCCATATGACGAACCGTGACAATGGAACAAGATCCCACTAACCTCTTCTTCCGGGACACACCGTCGGTAGAGACCATCCGAGCACAACTTGTAGAGGAACGGCTCATCCCAATAGAACCGAGTGACATCATGGAAGAACTTCTTCCTCTTGTACCCTTCTAACCTCGGCGGCTCTCTTCCGCAAGCTAAGTAGTTAACCAAATCCGCGTACCAAGGCAGCTTGCCGTCTTCCAAACCACTTGCATCCTCAAGACTCTTCGCGGCCTCTATCCCTTTTCTCAAGACACTCACCAACATAAGACTTTCTTCGGGAAGTTTGTCGTCGATTGGGACAAGGTCTTCAATCCTCAATCTAGACAAGTGGTCCGCTACTCCGTTTTCAATGCCTTTCTTGTCCACGATCTCCATATCAAACTCTTGCAAGAGCAAAATCCACCGGAGAAGTCTCGGCTTGGTGTCTTTCTTGGCGTGAATGTACCTCAAAGCCGCGTGATCCGTGTAGACTACTATCTTCGAGCCAACCACATACGAACGGAATTTCTCCATAGCAAACACCACCGCTAACAACTCCTTCTCCGTCGTAGCATACCTCGCTTGAGTGTCATCCAACGTTCTACTTGCATAGTAGATGACGTTGACCTTCTTGTCTTTCTTTTGGCCTAAAACCGCTCCAACCGCGAAGTCACTCGCGTCACACATAATCTCAAATGGTAGATTCCAATCCGGAGCTTGGACAATTGGAGCACTAACCAAGGCCTTTTTAATCTCCAAAAACGCCTCTAAGCATTCCTCATCAAGGTTAAACTCAACGTCTTTGCAAAGGAGCCTAGTGAGGGGCCTTGTGATCTTTGAAAAATCCTTGATGAAGCGACGGTAGAAACCCGCGTGACCCAAGAAGCTTCGGACATCTTTCACCGTCTTCGGCGGTTCCAAACTCACCATCACCTCAATCTTGGCCTTGTCCACTTCAATACCCCTTTCCGAGATCTTGTGTCCTAGCACGATGCCTTCCCGCACCATAAAGTGGCATTTCTCCCAATTCAACACCAAGTTTGTCTCCTCGCACCTCGTAAGCACCCTACAAAGATTGGACAAACAAGAAGAAAACGAGGAGCCATAGACCGAGAAGTCGTCCATAAAGACCTCGACTATTTCCTCAATTAGATCCGAAAAGATCGACATCTTGCACCTTTGAAATGTGGCGGGTGCGTTACATAGTCCAAACGGCATCCTTCGATAAGCAAAGGTGCCATAAGGACATGTAAATGTCGTCTTTTCTTGGTCGTTCGGATGAATGGGAATTTGAAAGAATCCCGAATAACCATCTAAAAAGCAATAGAATGGGTGATTAGCTAGTCTTTCAAGCATTTGATCAATGAACGGGAGAGGGAAGTGATCTTTCCTAGTGGCGGAATTAAGTTTTCGGTAATCAATGCACATTCTATGCCCGGTGATAGTCCTAGTTGGTATTAACTCATTCTTTTCGTTTTTTATCACCGTGATCCCACCCTTTTTGGGCACCACATGAACCGGGGATACCCACGCACTATCGGAGATAGGATAGATAACCCCCGCATCTAAAAGCTTAAGAATCTCCTTCTTGACCACCTCTTTCAAATTAGGATTCAACCTACGTTGGTGTTCAATAGAAGTCATCGATTCGCTTTCTAGATGGATCCTATGTGTGCAAAGAGATGGAGATATACCCTTAATATCACTTAGAGAGTATCCTAATGCCCTTCTAAATTTCTTTAATTCTTTCAAGAGTGTGGCAATTTCATCTTCATTAAGCTCATCATTGACTATCACCGGGTAAGACTCATTGGGACCTAAGAAAGCGTACCTTAGCCCTTTAGGGAGCGGTTTAAGGTCCACCTTAGGTGCCTTGAGCTCACTCCAATCGTCACTATTGCTAGACTTACCATAGCTAGCCTCCACCACATTCTCATCTTGCTCCACTTCTAAACCAAAGCTTTCTTGTATCGAACCCAATGTAGAACCGTCTTCACACTTCAACCCTTGATGATCCAAATCAATGAACGGAAGCTCCTTGACCATTGGCTCGTGCGAGTCCAAAATCAACTTGAAGCCTTCAATTTCATCACTCAAGTACCCATGTTCACATTGGCTCTTAGTCAAAGCAACTTGCAAGCCATCTTCAAGATTCAACTCTTTAAGTAGTTCATCCGCCAATTCGTCCATGACCTCGATGTAAAAGCATTGACCGTCAATTGTGGGCTTCTTCATGACATCGTTGATGTTGAACTCAAGACCCTCGTCTTTACCCAAGTGCAAGTCAATCTTGCCTTTCCTCACATCGATGATCGCTCCCGCGGTCGCCAAGAAGGGTCTTCCAAAAATCAACGGGTCTTTTGGTTCCTCGTCCATCTCCAAGACTACGAAATCCGTTGGAACAATGAAATCTCCAACCGCGATTGGCAAATCTTCAAGTAGCCCAATTGGCACTCTCACGCTTCTATCCGCAAGGACCAAGGAAATCCTACAAGCTTTGTATTTCGTGAATCCCAATCTCTTAGCAACGGAAAACGGCATTAGACTCACACTAGCACCCAAATCACAAAGACAATTATCGAATGCTAGAGGACCTAGAGCACACGGTAGAGTGAAGGAACTGGGATCTCCAAGCTTTTTGGGTACCACCTTCTTTTGGATGATGGCACTACATTTATGAGTCAAAATCACCATGGATTCCATCTCTTATGCTCTTTCCTTTACCGCATCCTTGAGAAATTTAGCATATTGGGGTACAAGTAGAAATGCATCAACCAATGGCATTGTAAGCTTCACTTTCTCCATTTGCCTATCAAACACCGCCTTGTACTTTTCCAACAATTGCTTCTTGAATCGCCCGGGAAATGGTAGCTTAGGAACGTAGGGCTTAGGGACAAACACATTCTTCTTCGGCTTCTCTTGAGCAACAGCAACCTTAGGCTTGACCTTTTCAACCTCTTTACCCTTGTCTTGATCTCTCACTACCACGTCTTCAACCAAGTCTTCATCTTCTTGAAGTTCCACCCCCCCCCTCACTTTGGTTCTCAATGTCCTCGTTGAGATTAGGAGGAGCTACTCTAGTTGGCAAAACCGTACCACTCCGTAGGGCGATGACGTTGACATACTCCTTGGGGTTGGTCTCGGACTTGCCCGGAAGTTGACCTTGTTGTCGTGAAGAGGAAGTAACGCCTTTGGTCTCCATTTGTTTTACCTTGGAGTTCAAAGCCTCAATCTTGGTGTTGAGGTCGTTGTATGAGCAATCTACCCACGTATTGATCTCCGCTTGTCCCTTTAGTAATTGTTGGAACATGGAGCTCAAGTCAAGCTCTTGCGGTTTAGACGTAGATGCGTGACCTTGTGGTATAAACCCTTGTTGTTGTTGAAAACTGGGTGGTGCAAAAGCTTGTTTTTGTGGAAATCCGCCTTGGTTTCCTTGGAAGTTGGTCTTGGGAATGAAAGCTTGGTTTGAGTTAGAGGCTTGACCTTAGTGTTGATTGAATTGCTTTTGTTGAGGGGCTTGGTTCCCTTGTTGTTGAGGATACACTTGGTCTTGTGGATTCTCAACATTTGTGTTCCGGTAAGAGAAATTGGGATGGTTTCTATAGTTGTGATTGAACCCTTGTCTTTGGTAGTTCCCTTGGTTCCCAACGTAGTTCACTTCCTCTTGTGTGTCAATGGCTTCCTCTTCATAGCAACCTTGATTATCTTCATAATCACCAATGAAATGAACCGCTTTTTGAGTGGCCTCAAGAAGTTTATCTATCAAGGATGCTTGCTTATCCATCTTTTCATTAAGTGCCTTCATGTCTTTGGCTCGCTTGTGCTCATCAAAGTCGCTTGTGGTCCTTGTGGCACGGTCATAATCGTCGCCATACGTCCCATCACTAGTAGCCAAGTTTTCCACAAGCTCCATTGCTTCCTCCACATCTTTAGCCAAGAAATTACCATTCGATGTCGTATCGAGTAGCATTCAAATCTTAGGCAAAGCACCCCGGTATAAAGTAAATGAGAAGTGTAGCCTCTAATTCTCTCCCAAGCCTCGTTGAAAGACTCATTGGACCGTTGTGTGAAGCTCGATATCTCGTTGCGAAGCTTGGCGGTTCTAGCCGGTGAAAAGAATTTGGCAAGAAACGCACGTTTGCAATCATCCCAAGAAGTAATAGATTCTTGGGGTAAGCTCTTTTCCCATTGGTGAGCCTTGTCACCTAGAGAAAACGGGAAGAGACGAAGTTTGAAACCATCTCCGGAGACTCCATTAATCTTAGTGAGACCACATATCCGGTCAAATTGGTCTATGTGGTTTAATGGATCTTCCATTGACAACCCATGAAACTTGTTAGCTTGAACCATGTTGATTAACCCCGGTTTGACCTCAAAGTTGTTGTTTTCTACCGGAGGTGGTTGAATCCCTTGGAGATTTTGGTGTGCATTCGCCGCATCACCTTCTCCAACAACATGCCGAGCCCTAGGTGGATGGTTTGGACGGATTTGGTGGTGATGGTTTCCATTACCACCACCTCCTTGGTTGTTCCCATTTCCATTCCCACCGTTTCTTTGGTGTGGAATGTTATCGTGAATGTTCCCAAGTGGAACATCGTCAAAATTCTCCATTTCGTTACCAACCTCTTCTTGCGCTCTCACGCGGCTTTGTCGTGCTCTTGAACCCCTTTGAAGTTGATCAATATCGTCCCTCGGTTCTACGAGATTGGTATTGCCACGGGAACGGGTATGCATACACCTATAGAGAGCAAGAGCAATAGGAAGTAAAGAAGATTAGTAACTTGGTAGAAAGTAATACTTAAGCTCACAAAGAACCTAAATCTCAATGTTAAAATCAAATCCCAATATGGCAACGGCGCCAAATTGATACTAAGACTTTTCGGTCTTAAGGAGGTATCAATAACAAGATAAGCTTGTTACTATCTTCGGGCACTCCTCCAATCCTAAATGTGTCACACAACCTCTCAAAGGAGTCCAAATGATCATAAGGGTTCTCCACTTTCGTTCTCAAGAACCTAGACTCTTGAATCAACCTAACCAAGCTTGCCTTGATCTCATAGGCCTTGGCTTCAATTGGAGGAAGGTGGATTCTATAACTCAATCCATGACAATAAGGAGTGTCAAAGCTTCCAATTGTTGGCTTGTTCTTTGGAGCTTCGTGATACTAAGACTTTTCGGTCTTAAGGAGGTATCAATAACTCCAATACGAGTAGTATAGAAGGTTATCAATCCGTATTGGGATTAATTCTAAGCACGTAGAATACAAGGCACTCAAGTAAGTTAAGCGAAATAAGTGAATTGTTGAGTTTTACTAACACCCTAACAAGATTAAGCAAATGAACAAGATGAAACAAACTAAGCAAGATGTGAATTCGAATAATGGGAATGAATCCAAGGATGGGGTAATTGGATATAGGTTATTCCAAGTCTAGTTCATGATGCTCATACACAATAAAGGTTAATTTCCAAGGTTAAGATCCTAATCGTGACTAATCCTCTCTCAAAGTACTAATCACCTATGCTAATCACTAATCCAAGATCAAATTCTCATTTGTGGACTCTTAATTAGCAAGCATTAAATTCGTTAATCAAGATCGCCTAAATAATCCCTTAGACAACTAATCTCTTAGGCTAAGAAGGTATTTCTCTTAGAAAGCTCTCTTAGGCATTTCATCGAACACCTTGTGGGTGGGAAATGCCTTGAGATCAAGTTTGACTTTCTCAAGCACAATCAAACATTAAACGCACTCCCTTAGAGTAGGAAATTGATTATCTATCCCTAAGCATCACAAATCATCCATGGAAGTCACCTAATCCTAACCCATCCCTAGATTATAGGAGACTACTCACTAATCATGATGGGTTCAACAAATCCTATGAAGAACATGTTAAATCCCATGATTAGATGATTAAAAAAGAAGATTGAGAATAGATTGCATAAATTAAAAAGGAGAATCTCTCTTACAAAATACTTAGAACATTCAAAGAGATGTTTTTTAGCATAAGAAAGACATAAGTCAAAATTAGGTTTTTGTGGGTTTAAATAGTGAATAGTGCGAACCGGGTCAACCCGGGACAAACCGGGTACTGACCCGGTCGGGTCTGGATCGGTTTGCAGAAGAAGAGTTTGTACCGACCGATTCTGGGTCGGTACAAACCATCCGATACAAGATTTCTTCGAGCAGGTCGGATGGGAGCTGGATGCTGGTTTAGCCGGCTAAAATGAGATCGGGTCGATGCGGAACGTGCCGGGTCGCATGCGGGATGAGTTTTAGCCGGCGGGAATTGATCTGTGCGTGTGCTGGATTTAGTGCCGGCTGGTAGTACCGGCCCAGAACGGGTCGGTACTAATCTTCATCGTGAGGTTGCCGATACGAGGTATGCCGGTTCGTGCGCGGGACGTGTTTTAGCCGGCAGAAATCGACCTACGTGACCGCGGGATTAGTGCCGTTTGGTAGTGCCGACCCAGAATGGGTCGGCACTAATCTTCATCGTGCAGGTTGGATAGATGCTTGATGCGGAGTTAGCCGGCTGAAATTAAATCTGGTCGTGCGCAGGACGAGCTGGGTCGTGTGCGGTACGAGTTTTAGCTAGCAGAAGTTCGTGCCAAATGATCGCCCTTTTTGTGCCGCCTGGTAGTACCGATCCAGGGTTGATCGGTACTAATCTTCTTGAGGGGTCGTGCCGCTTCATTCCAGACCGGTATGGGAGAGCTCTTCAGATCGGCACAAGTCTCTGCCTCAGTACCGATCCAGTGTACCGCTCTAGAGTCGGTCGGTGTGGGGCAAGAGAAGGAACGTCGAATGAATCGTCTTCGATCTGGGTGAGTATACCGGTTGGTTCTGGAGCGGTACAAAATTGGTTGTGGATCGGCACAAGCTTCTGTCCCAATACCGATCGGCACAAACTAATACATTCTTTTTACCCTATCAGTTATAGGAAGGTACCACATCCGCTGGAACGGTACCTTACTCCGACCAGTACCTTGCGGCTTATATCTTGGCTTATGGCAAAATCGACATTCCAGCAAATTATCATCATCTTTCCAAAAAAGCATGCAATTGTCAACACAGACATCTATCATCTCCGAAGGCAACCCCAAGACTATAAAGCAGCTTATGTATCTCATAGTAAGTTTCAGCAGCTAAATTGTCCTCTGGCAAATACTCTTTAATCAAATCAGGCCAATCATCCATGCAAACCTCAACTAAGTTATGATCAGTTTTAATAGTCATCATCCTAGCCGCCAACGACAATTAGAGTGCCCTTCTCTACATGCATCGTAGAGTGGCTGATTTGCAGCATCTAGCATATCATAAAATCTTTTTGCATCTAGATTGGGTTCCTCATCATGATGATCAAGTGCAAATGTACTTACGGTTTCATGAAATGCATCCGTAACCATGTCATGAATCCTATCATGATCTTGACCATGCTGCTCCGCATGATAATCAAATTGATTGAAATTATTTGACTCATCAAAATTCGATNCTTTTTGGCTCCATTTTGCATACTTTTTGATGATTTGACCTATATAGAATTTAAAAATACAAATACGAGAAAACTACCTCAAAAAGCACAAAATTGAATAAAAATGCTTAAATAAAATACTAAAATCCATAATAAAAACAGTAAAATATTGAGTATATCACCATCCACCGTGCGGCCAGCCTCTGTCGGACCAAAACAAGAACCGGTCGACCCCAACCACTTTTCTACGTTTTGGTACGTTTTTCTTGACCTGAACTCGAACCGTTAGTGAAAACTAACCGGATTTCATTTTTCGTGGCCCACACGGAAGGTACGTTTTTCTTTTTCAATTTTTGTAATCTGAAAATCCTCTTTTTGGTCATAAAAACAACTTTTCAAGTAAAAAGAGATTTTTAAAGATCAAAGCTCCTTTTTCTTCTTCTCTCCCAAAGATCAAAGCTCCTTCTTCTTCTTCTCTCACTCTTTTTCGAAGGAGATTTCAATTCTCCACTCATCTCATCCTCTCTCTCAAGGTATATATATCTCTCAATCTCTAATTTTTAAGAGAGCTCAATTTTAGAGTTTTTCTTGTTTAACTAGATTAATGTCTAAGATGGTTAGGGAATGATAGAAAACTTTAGATTGAACTTCTAGGTTGCTTAACATTTAATTTTTAGACTTATTAGTCATGGATTTGAGATTTTGGAATTTTGAAATTTATAAGCTCCTTTGGATACGAATTTAGAGAGTTTTGTTGCTAAATTTAATTAAGACTAGCTTGATTCATGATTAGTATTCGGTAACCTATTGATTTTGCACAAGATTGGCCATTAAAACCAACTTTTAAAAAATATCTTGTGTTGAACATTTAAATATCCGAAAATTGGTCATGAGCATCTAGAATTATATTTTTTGTGCTTGGCATTGCTCTTTTGTGATTAGTTTGTGTCTCTTGATACTTGTTTGTGTATCTTTGAGCTTTGAGACCTTGTGATTGCACCATATTTATTCTTGTGGCCAAGTGTTTACCTTGTTTTGTAGGAACAATGGAACATCAACGAGGTCATCAAACTCGTTCGAGGAGAAATGTTCGGAGTGAAACGGAATCTGTCCAAGGGAATCTTCCCGACCACGATCTCGGCGTATTCAAGCACGCCATGAGCAGGAGGATCCACCATCTTTTGAAGAAGACGAGCCTCTCACCAATATCATTGGTCAAGCTAGGCTAAACAGGAAGCAGCTACAGGACGTGCTTACCATCCGACACCTCCTTCACGCGCAGCTCCAGCCCCTGCTGAACCTTCTAGTTCGAGAAATCCATCTTATACATAGCTTCAGAAGACTCTTACACGCCAAGAAACAAAGCTCGAGCGACTCACGCGCCACCTCAAGGACGGCCATTACGATGGTTCCTCTTCCGAGACCGAGTCCAATGGTTCCTATGACCCTTCGCCTTGATCATCATCATCATCACGGTTCTATCGCCACTTTCTCTTTATCTTTTTTATTTTTCATTTTATTTTTATTTTATTGAGTATGTTCCATACTTTCACCAACTTTTTCACACTGAGGACAGCGTGATTTAAGTCTGGGGGATGATGCTTATTCGTTAATAATTTCACAATTCTCTGTTGTACCTGAATGGCCAGCCTACTTTTAGTTGGTACCTTACCCAAACCTTAGCATTTTTTTCGAACGTCATGCATTCTTTTTAGTTGTCTTATGTGCATATATGTGCAAAAACACCGGAGAGGGAAGAACAACGTAGTTTTTAGTCACTCGAGACGGAAGACTAGACAATTGTGGTAAATGAGATATCAACAACAAAAAGGGCTCAGTTTTTCCTTGAAAATCTCAAACCAAATGGTAAATTTCGTGCCCCTAAGACTCTTTCTCAAAAAGTCATTTCCCCTTTAAAAAAAAAGATTCGAAAAATGAGAAAATTCGAAAAGGAAATAAACAAAAAGCCTAAGAGAGTCTTAGTAGGTTGAAATTCAAAAAAGCAATCTATGGTTCGTTCGTGAGAAGGCGCGACTTGATTCAAACCCCGCGGAAAAACCTAAGTCTGGGGGAATGAAAAAAAAGTTATGTTACCAAAAAGGAGGAATGTGCAGCAACCATTGTGCAAGAAGTTGTGATTGAAAGCTACGGTGATCAATATTTCCTTATTCTCTTGTTGTTTTGCATAATATCTAGCTTCCTCCGGTGGAAACGGTAACCCGCAACACTTTACTCACCACTAATGAATGTAGAGAGCTAGTTGACTGGAATTTGGAATCTAGATAGGTTGGGTTTCACATGACGGACACCGTAGACTAGTAACTCAGGGACTTTAGTGAGAATTTTCTAGGCTGGATTTAGATCGATGTAGTTCGATTGGTTGTGGTTTAGAAGGACGGTCTCTGAGTTTTGTTAGTTCCCTTGGTTTTCAAACTTCTTTCCGAGCTTTGATTTCTATTTTGTTTGAGGACAAACAAAGATCTAAGTCTGGGGGAGTTGATATATCTCGTTTTTACAACTTTTTGGACATGGTTTTACGATCTTTTGCAGGTGTTTTAACTCAATTTCTAATGGTTTTCAAGTGATTTCCATGTTTTGCAGTTTTAAAAGTCTTTTTAGGTAATTTGGGCAAAAGAGGCATAAAGTGGAGAAAAAGTCATGTTTTTGAACAGATTCAAACCGTCAGAAGTTCGACATCAAATGAAGACCTTCTCACCGTCCGATCAACCCCAAATTTAGACACAAGACAGAAGGATGAACCATCTTTCATATGCAAGTGATTTAAAGATAATCCAACTGTTTAATCTCAAGTTACGTGAAGAACACTAAAGCCCCGCCAAACTGTCGAACGGAAGCAGGAGTATGGAGAAACTACTCCTGGCCGCAACCTAAAGCCCATGAGTGCGGCCAATGCACCATCCACTGCAACCTGGAGACTTGTCCCTGCGGTCAGCTCCAATTCGGCCCGTATCAATCCTAACTTCAAGCCCACTCCAAATCCATCATTTGTTTCGCCAAAAGACGAATCCTAAACGTCTCAAGAGACTAGAAGATCATCTAAATACGTCATCTAAGCCTCTTAGGTCGACACCACCGATATATGATGATTGTTTAAAAGGGATGTTCATATGTTTCTTCATCTTTATTTGTTCTCAATACATGATTACTTTACTGCGCATTTAGTAATCTGATCTTAGGTTAATATACTCTCCAAAAGCTTGTTATATTGCCGGAACTAATATTTGATGAGTTAGGCGTCTTAACCTTCCAAAATTCGAGTTAAGGAGTCTAGTGAACTTGATCATTACTTGCTAGAATTTTAGCAAGTAATGAGTCTAGTAAAACATAGTGGTCGGAGCCACGACAGTGGAAATACTATAAATTCGTGTTTTGTGTTCAATACGGTTTTTACTTAAATCCCTATCGAATCATCTATCTTATCGTTGCATGTTTTCCATGAGATTTCCCTAAAACCTAACCTCTTCTTTATTCTTTAATCTATGATCTTATTGCTTATTTACTTTATTTGCTAATCACCATCGACAACCTCTCTTTTATTTTGTTTTAGCTTGATTATTCTTCTAACGTTTTCGTCGTGCAGTTTACAAGTCCCTACGGATTCGATCCCGTACTATACTAACTGTGATTGCTATGTGCTTGCAGCTAGGATTAGTTGGGTGAAAACTTTACCCACATCAGCAAACTTGGCTTAGTTGATCTTCACCAGCCAAGCTTGAGGGGGAATGTTGGAATGTGACTGTTGCACTTTTTTCCCTTAACCATGGTTTTTCCCATTGGGTTTTCTTGATAAGGTTTTTAACAAGGCAACTTCGTCCACATTCATCCTGTTGGAGTTAATCTGTTAACCAATATTAACTACAACAACTCTTCATCTTCTTCACCCCCTTTGGACGAATTTAGAGGCTCTATATATTTGTAACAACTAGTTTTAGTCTCTATATATTTGTATCTCCTTGTACAAATCAGATTAAGTGAAATAATATACATTTTCTCACTATTCTCTATTCTGTACGATTCTCTCTTCTATCTTATACACTTCTGCATATATTTCTACACTTATTCACTGAGCTCAATTGCCCACTTAATTAATCTCTCGGACTGACTCATCCCGTGAAGGATAGAGCGAAGTGGCTGGGTCGTTACTACAATTATCGAGTGCGACTGGAAATACGGTCTTAACTTCCTTGTTGAGACTGCTATGGCCAAAACAAGTTTCTCAATGATTTGATCTCTGGTTTTAGCATCAGCTAACGTTTTACTCACGTAAAACATATGCTTCTGCTCACCGACACGGCGGTAGGGGATACGACTATGTAGAAGTATAAGGTTCTCCGTCGACTGGTTTGGACAACATGGGTTGCTCCGTTAAGTATTTCTTTACGGACCTGAAAGGTTCTTCACATTCTTCTCTCCAAACAAAACTTTTGTTTCCTTTTAGTAGATGGAAGAATGGTAGACATTTATTAGTTGACTTCGATATGAACCAATTCAGCGCGGCGACTCTTCCAAATAATATGTGGACTTCATGCTTTGTTTTCGGGGATGGCATCACCAAGGGAGCATCGATCTGAGCCGGGTTGGCCTCAATTCCTCTTCGAGTTACTAAGTAACCCAAGAATTCTACGAATGCAACAACGAAGGTGCATTTTGCCGGGTTGAGTTTCATTCCGAAGTGATTTACCACATCAAAACATTCTCTTAGATTCAGGATATGGGAGACTGTAACACCCTTGATTTGCGCTACGGATAGACCGAGCCGGGAATGCTACAAATAACGCGGGGCTACGGAGATATTCCGGCATTAGAGGCACAAAGCCTTTCTAGCTAGAACGTCGTCATAGGTGCGTGCCTCTTGACCAAGGCCTAAGGCTTTTCAACCCGTTCTTTAGTGTCGAGTTGTTTCAGTTTGGACTAAACTTGTATCACTTAACACAAACTGACTTTTAGGCAAATCTTACATAATATTCATATTTTTGAAAGTAGTTTTTGAAAAGGGTTTTATAATAGGGTTGGCCGGCCTTTTGCCAAAACTATACATATATATACTTTGCTAACCAATTTTACAAAAGCCAAGCAATCTACTCCGGCCGTCCTAACGTCCCGCCGTTACGAGCTAAGCCCGTCTATTGATCACCTGCAAAACGAAATGAGTCATGAGTATTCTAGTAATACTCAGTGAGCTCCGGGGAACCTACAAACACATTAGACCCCTTCCCGAAACAACTGCAAGCAAGTTTAACCCCAAACAGGCATACACACAATCACACTCAATCACAGAATATGCACATGCGGAAGCTACTACTCTACATGAAAACTCTACTCATGCATGCAACTCCACTTCTAAAATGCAAGGCCTCTACGTGTAACGGACACACTCCTGTTCCCTCCCATGACTCCTGAGAATCACCACACAAGATCATCCTGGGATCTGCCACACCCGCTCTACTAAGGGAGCTACCCTTCAGCACCTGAGTCCTCTCCTTTGTAGAATCCCACTACAAAGTCCGGGTTTAGGGAACGTGCCGAATACACCCTTACTAAGAATATATAATTCCTACCGACTTATATATTCTTAGTTGCAACACACAACAGTCTAACTCGTGGATCCCGCAGAACCACCCTCTGGTTAGACTCACACGGACCGCGACATGCTAGAAGCTCTGCTCTAACACGTCGGTCCCTCTTCCGCTGGAAACGATTCATGCCGTTCCTCATGAACCCTCGTTTCCCTATTCTCGCTTTGCGCTTATGTAACTCGGCTTGAACGGCTCTCCTAGCCTCCTTCAACTGCACCTGTATACATCTCCTAGCACAAAACACACAACCGGGCTCACCAATCCCTTAGGCCCTGCGCGGCCTAAGTTCTTCTCTTAGCGCCTTAACTCCTCCCCGAACCGATCCCTTAACCTCCGCGCCTGCTGCCAAAAAATTATTCGGTTTGCTCATACTCTCCTTTTTCTTTCTCTACACTTCTCTAACTTCTCTCTTAGTTTTCTTACGTGAGGTGAGAAATCCTAAGGAGGGTGTGGGGGTATTTATAGGCCACTAAGTCTAGAGGACTGGTCAAACTAGGCGGCTTTGACTTTCTGGTCAATATCGGCGGCTTTGACTTTCTGGTCAATATCGGTGGCTCGACCAAACTCCGGCGATTCGACCACCGATCCTTGCCAGACTCACGAAGGTCAACCCACGCCAAGCTTCCTTCGACAGGAAACTCATCTTCGACCCGACCTGATTCTTAGGTCTCGGGTCCTCTTCGCCGGTCGCTAAACAAGGACGGCGTCCTCTTCTTCGCCATGTGTCCGAAATTCGCTTCCGGGTCACTTGGATCTTCACTTGATCATATTTATTACTTCGCGGCAAGAAATCTCTCAATCGGCTCGACTGTCGCGTCTCTCGGCTAGAATTCTGCCTTCGCTTGGCAAGAATCTCCCTTCGCTCGGCAAGAAATCACTTCTTCCGGCTAAGTCTTCTTCTCTCGGCTAAAACCGGTTCTTTCGGCCAGAATGAGTTTTAGCCGGATATCTCCACTTCCACTCATCCCATTTCGACTCCGACTCGACCAATGCTTATTTTGGTTTTTCCATTCGAAACGTACGTTCCTTTCGTCGTTCCTTCGACTTCAATTTTTCCTCGACCATCGACCGGATTTGTCTTGGGACGGGGTATTACATCCCTCCCCCCTTATTTTGAATTCGTCTCGAATTCTCCTAAGGCCGTGACGTCTCTCCTGGCTCGAGGTCTCTTTCTTCTGCGAAAAAATATGGATGTTCTTCCCGGAATCGCGCCTCATCTTCCCATGTGACCACCATTCTATTTTGTCTCCCCCAAAACACTTGGATCTGTGGGATTGCCCCCAAAATCCTTTACTCGCCTTAACCCCACCTTGATTGGACCTTCCTGGTAGGTTAAGTCGGGTCTCAGGTCTTCGATGTGCTCCTTCTCTATCGCGTTCGGATCTGGCACATGCTTCTTCAACATGGATATGTGGAATACTGGGTGTAGGTTAATATCAGGTGGCAACTCCAACCTATATGCTACATCTCCTACCCGCCCTATCACATGATACAGACCAATGTACCTCACCGCCAGCTTGCTGACTTTCCCAAAGCGATCCTTGCCTTTCTGGGCCGTGACTTTGAGGTATACTTGGTCGTCGATTTCAAAGACTACGTGTCTTCGCTTCTGATCCGCATACTTCTTCTGCCTGTCATGCGCCTTCTTCATGTTGGTTCAGACCACTTGCAGAATCTCCGTGGTTTGGTTCACCATGTCTGGACCAAACACTCTTCTTTCTCCAACCTCCGTCCAACACAACGGAGTGCGACACGGGCGTCCGTATAACGCTTCATACAGTGACATGCCTATACTGTTTTACCGCTCGGACTCCCATCGGTTCACTAGACTCTCCATCCAGGGCAAATAAATTCACCTTCCGAAACTCCTGGTTCAGAGTTTCCAGCTCTTTCTCCACATCGATGGTAGCCTTCCTTCGACTCAAGGCGTCCGCGACTACATTCACTTTGCCTGGATGATACTGAATCTAGACGTCGTAGTCCGTGATGAATTCCATCCATCTCCTTTGACGTAGATTCAGATCCGCTTGAGTGAACAAGTATTTTAGGCTCTTGTGGTCCATAAAAACTTGGACACCCTCTCCATAGAGGTAAGACCTCCATATCTTAAAGGCAAACACAACTGCCGCCATCTCCAAATCATGAGTGGGGTAGTTCTCCTCATGTTTCCTTAGCTGTCGTGACGCATACGCAATCACCTTCCCTTCTTGATTCATGACCGCCCCTAATCCTACTTGGGATGCATCCGTATATACTTCATACGGCTGCCCCGGTTCTGGTAGGGTTAGCACGGTGCTGTGATCAAGGCTTCCTTCAACTGCTTGAACGCTTCCTCCGTTCCACCGTCCCACTCATAGGGAACTCCTTTCCCCGTGAGCTTTGTTAGGGGTTTCGCTAACGATGAAAAGCCCTTCACAAATTTACGGTAATAACCAGCTAACCCGAGAAAACTCCTTATCTCGGTTACAGTGGTTGGTCGCGGCCACTCCTTGATGGATGCTATCTTCTCAGGATCCGCGGACACTCCTTGCTCGAAAACCCTGTGTCCTAGGAACCCTATCTCTCTTTTCCAGAATCGGCATTTGCTAAACTTAGCATAAAGCCTTTTCTCTCTCAACCGATCTAAGACCATCTCTAGGTGCTCTGCATGATCCTCCTTGGTCTTTGAATATATCAGGATGTCGTCGATGAATATAATCACGAAACTGTCCAAGTAGTCGTGAAACATTTCATTCATCAAGCTCATAAACACTGCCGGTGCATTCGTCAGTCCAAACGGCATCACCACGAACTCGTACTGCCCGTATCTGGTGTTGAACGCCGTCTTCTTCACATCTTCTTCCAAGATAGGGATCTGATGATATCCCGATGCCAAATCTATCTTGGAGAACCAGCTCGCACCGCGTATTTGATCTAGCAATTCATCGATCCTTGGCAAGGGTACTTGTCCTTGATCGTGACATTGTTGATCCCTCTGTAGTCGATGCACAGTCTCATACTTCCATCCTTCTTCTTGACGAACAGAACTGGAGCTCCCCATGATGAGGAACTTGGGCCGAATAAAACCTTTCTCCGAAAGGTCTTCTAGTTGCGCCTTCAACTCCGCCAGTTCTGCTGGTGCCATTCGATATGGTGTCATTGCAATTAGGGCCGCTCCCGGCTCCAAACTAATCGTGAACGGATTACTCCGAGGTGGTGGTAACTCCGTTAACGGCTTGAAGACATCTTCAAACCCCTCCCCTATGGGTATGTCTTCAACTTCTAGCTCCTTGTTGTTTCCTTATTCCACCACGCTGATGGCAACAAGGTAGGCTTCTCCAGCCTCTAGCTCCTTCTCAGCTCTCAAAGCCGATAACAAGGACGCGCCCTCACTTGGTTTGATTCCCTGAATCGCAACCATGGCTGATCCTTCTCCTTCGAAAGTAATCTTTCCTCTACTACAATCCAGATGCGCCTTATGCCTAGATAACCAGTCCATCCCCAAAATCACTTCAAATCTTCGAAGCGGTACCACGATGAGGTTAGCCAACATAACTTGCGTCTCCACCTCCACCGTCACGCCTGTCAGCTCTTGCAAGGCTTCTAAGGTCTGGTCCCCTGGGGTTAACACGGAAACCATTACCTTCCTCCGTATTGACCCGTCGTCAAAACCTGACGCTACCTTGGGAGTCACAAAACTATGTGTTGCTCCGAATCGAACAAAACGTGGGTGGGGCTTCCACCGATACGTAATGTTCCTACCACAACACAATACGTTCATCCCGAACATATTCTCAACACTCATGCAATCACACATGCAACACTCAACCAATACATCACGCAAAAGGGGGTTTAGTGCCCAAACTTACCTGCTATGGGGCCCTTCCCAGAGCCTGAAGGTTTAGAGAACTCTACATCTAAAGCACAAACTGCCCTTTTCTTTGCCAGGGGTTCAATCATAGTTTTGGCTGGCTGCATCCCTAAAGCCTTGGCCGTTTCAGTCCCTCTCAACGGACACGAAGACGCGAAGTGCCCTAACTCTCGGCACCTGTAGCACATGACGTCTACATAAGTACCTTCCTTTTCCACACCTTGTGGACAATTTCGGGCCAGATGCCCCTCCTTTCCGCAGGTGTAACAAGCGTTTCCTTTGCTTGATCCGTCATCTCGCCGTCCCGTCCCTCTTTGGGACTTTTGATGCACGCTCCAAACCCTACACAACTAGACCGGGGTCGAGTAGACGAGCTTTGGGATCGATACGATCGAGTTCTTGGCCGAGAGGGTCGAGATCTATACCGGGGTTGCTGAGATTATTGGACAACTGTCTCTCCTTGTCTTCAACGGGATAGGATGGATCGATGGTGGCGTGTTGAGAACCACAATAGGTGCGTCTACCTATTGATACTCTAAGGAAATCTCTGTAGTCGGACTTAGCTCACAAACTAGAGAGAGAGATAGGGTTTTTGTGAAACAAAAACGAGGTAAAAACTTTAATTATTGTCTACGTGATTGTTTTAGACCAAGCCTCTAAGTATTTAA
>PKMM01018594.1:0-13167 GCA_002933915.1 Eutrema heterophyllum
AACCTGTCTTCAACAATGCCTATGTATCCGGGAACTTATTCTCCATGATTTCTTTCTGGTGATCAATATCAACGGCCAAGACGCCCAGTCCCCGGATTCTTATCTTCCGATGAAGCGTTCACATCTCGATATGGCGTAACTCCTACAAACAATTTCAAGCCACTAACCATGCGAGACAAGGCAAGAAGACAGAAGGAATCAGAATTTCGTGTCAACCCGACTAAGAAACAAACCATCACTTCCTCTCAATCTAGTCAAGAATCTCTCGAACACGACAAAGGAAACAGAGAACTTCTTCTGGTATTTCAGCATCTTCGATTATGTAGAGATGAGCGAATGGATAGTCCGGATGGATTCCTATCGGCGCGATGTAGTGACCGTTGACGCCGTACTTTGATAGGATGATCGACTGGTACTTGAAAATTCTTTCTTTGAGGTGCTCGTGAAAAGTACCCATATTGATAAGCTGATGAGCATCTTTAGGCATGTTGGCGCCGACATCGTAATATCCTCCTTTGGATGCGGAGGAACTTGCCATCATGTGAATTTCTTTTATAGGATTTCTGCTGAGCATGTCGGCAAGAACATTTTTCGTTCCCTTTAAGTAGACGGAATTGAAGTCGTACTTCAAAAACCATTCACTCCAGTGTAATAATTGCTGATGCGGGACCATCTTCTGCTTGAACTGTAGCATTTTTGGGAAAGATGACATGTCCATCTCTATGCGAAATTTATGTCCAATCAGGTGGAACTCAAATTTTTCAATAGCCCTTTTGATAGCTAGGATTTCTTTGAACGTTGAGTGATAATGTAACTCCGAATCTTTAAAGCGTCCGCTTTTGTATCCGCAGATTTGACGTTTCCCATTTATTTTTTCGAGTAGCACATCACCCCAATATTTGTCACTTGCGTCAGTTTGGAGAACACGTATTCCTTCGGAGGGAATCTTTAAAGGTGGTAGCTTCTGTATTTCTAGCTTTAGCCTTTTGACCGCTTCTGTTTGTCTGTTTGTCAGTAAAGGAGGATCCTTGGACAGAATTTTTTTGTAGTGGACGCGTCAGCTGGGAAAGTTGTGGGATAAAGTCGCTTAGGTAATTGATTACCCCAAGGAACTGTTGGACTTGTCTTTTCGATAGGTCGCTGTCTGGAAATTCGAGAAGTGTTGTAGCTAGATGGGCCTGTGGGGAAAATTGCCCGTTTGTAATTTGCATCCCAAGGAATTCGATGTTGGGCTGGGCTATAATCATCTTTCTTGCTGAGAGCATTATTCCATATGTCTTTACTATGCTCTGGAACTGTCGGAGAGTTTGAACATGATCCTCGTAGTTTGATGAGAATAAGAGGATGTCATCAATGTATATCAAGGCCGTATGGAGTAGAGGCTTGAATATACGTAACATGGCTTGTTGGAATAACGATGGCGCTGTTTTGAGGCCGAACGGTAAGACATTCCACTGAAGATGGCGATTAGGTAAACATAATGCTGTTTTGTACCGTTCTTCTGGTGAAATACCGATTTGCCAGAATCCTGACTTTAAATCAAACTTTGAGAAGATTGTTGCACCTTGAAGATGTTGAAAGAGGGCCCTTTTGTTTGGTAACGGGAATTTGACATCTTGGAGGTATTGATTCAGTGGTTTGTAGTCGATGACCAATCTTAGCTTTCCTCTTGCTTGTTCAGCTCTGTTGTTGACGTAAAATGCCTTGCACGCCCATGGAGAATTAGTCGATGAGACTACCCTTTGGCAGACTAGTTGGTCTTCCTCATTTGCTTGTTTAAGCAACGTGGGTGGCATTCCTGCGTGACTCGCTTTTGTTGGCGTTGTGTAGATATTTTTCTTGAATGGTAGTGACACGAAGAACTCTTGGTTTAACCATAGTGGGTTTTCGCATTTTTGAAGAAAGTCGGTATGAGAGTCTGCACATGAGATTGCTGTAATCTCTTCTTTGATTTTGTTGATTTCGGGGAACCGAAGTCCTTCAATTGAGAATAGTCGAGGTATTGTTGTGAAGGCTTTGTAGAGAGTCTTCCATCTTATTCCTCTTGGCTCGATCGAAATGTCGAAATTCTTTTTCAGCTTATAATACGAATCCCATCCCAAAATTAGGTCTTTTCCAGGTGCGGAAGATCCTAGAACTTATGTAGTTATTTGACACCCTGGAAAAAGCTCAATGGTGATTGGCTTTGATTTGAGCTTGATTGCTAATGACCATGAATTCGCCACTCTGAATTCTTGTTGGTATGGACACCACATTGACGATGAAAGGATTTTGGGATTCATTATCGTTGTATGGGCTCCTATGTCTATGAAAGTAATAGCATGGACTGGGTCTTCGTTTTTTGAAGGATCAAAGATTGTTACTGGTAAATGCGGTGTTTGTATTTCTTCTTGACGAGGTATTTGAGTGATCTTGAAGCAGCATTCTTCATCGTCAGAGGATTCAGAGACATCGGAATCTGAGTAGCCACAGATAGCATCCTTTTCATCGCTGTCATATGAAAGCACCGACTCGAGATCGTGATTGTCTAGATCGATATCTTCTGCAATATTGGATATTGAGTTGATGAGATACTGCCGCTTTTTCTTTGAACTGTTTGGGCAGTTCTTGGCGAAATATCATTCTTTGTGGCATAAAAAGCATTTTGTCTCTTTTCTGAAGCTTTGCTTTCTTCTTAAAAACATTTTGCGCCTAAATTTAGCAAAGTTGGGTTCATGTGTTGATTTTCCGGAATGCCGAGTTTTGCCTTTATTTTCACACGAGCAATGTTTCTTGGACTTTGAACATTTGATTGATAGATCTGGTCTTGCACATACTTTGGATAAGTACTTCGATTTATCCATAAATTCCGTCTAGAACTCCTTTTGTTTGCAAAGTTTATCGAGTGTTCTGAAGACGTATTGTTGGATTTGTCCGATAGACATCTCTTCGACTGTCTGGGCTTGATCGCTGATATTGAGCTTTGACTGTTGGCTCAGATAATCATCAATGGAGGAGAGGTAGACTTGTTTGAGACTTGGGTTATTAAGACCGTTTAGCGCATAGTACCTTCGTGTCTGATGCTCGAAATGTTTTGCGAGATCTCTTTTCTTTAGCGAACAACATTTTGCTGTGAAGAACTCTTCTTGTAGTTGCTTTTTGAGGTGGCTTGGGGTGCCTATAAATTCTCTGTGAATTTCTCCAAGAAGCAATGGGATGGTGGTTTGATAGACTTGTTGTTGTCTGTATTCGCCAAGCGAATTCCACCATTCCTTGAGTGCACCCGAAAGTTGTGCAGCGAACTGTTGTATGACGAGGTATGATGATGAGGTAATGGCTTCGGAATTCATCCATGCGTGAAATTCGTCATGACGATCATTCCATTTTTCGAAGGGAATATCATCGAACGTGAATGTTATGACTTTTGAGGAGAATTGTCTTGCCGGCCTTTCTTGTTCTTGGAAAGGTGTGCCACCCATTTCGTCATCGTTTGAGAATACTTCGTTTATATCTGGCTCCTTTTTGGTGGTTCTCCTATAGCGAACTGCTTTGGTAGTGATTCTTCTTCAGAATCAGTTTTGTAATAAGAGGAGCTTGAGTCTAAGAAGTGGTTGATCATCGGAGTCGGATGTGAGTCATTTGCTGGAAGTTCTCGTGTCAGTGTACAATCTGACCCAGCAGGATTTTTGTCTTGATCAACCAGGTGATCAAGCAAAGTAGTCATCGAAAATTCGATCATTCCTATATCTTTTCCTTTTCCTTTGTCGTGTTCGAGAGATTCTTGACTAGATTGAGAGGAAGTGATGGTTTGTTTCTTAGTCGGGTTGACACGAAATTCTGATTCCTTCTGTCTTCTTGCCTTGTCTCGCATGGTTCGTGGCTTGAAATTGTTTGTAGGAGTTACGCCATATCGAGATGTGAATGCTTCATCGGAAGATAAGAATCCGGGGACTGGGCGTCTTGGCCGTTGATATTGATCACCAGAAAGAAATCCTGGAGAATAAGTTCCCGGATACATAGGCATTGTTGAAGACAGGTTTCCGAGGTGAGGAAGGTATGTGTCCGGGGAATTTCGTTGTTGGACCATACTTTCAAGGCATATTTGGAGGTCTTTTAACTGAAATATGAGATTAGTCATCTCAGCTTCTTTGCCTTGAAACTGAGAAGTGTTGACCATCATGTGTTGAGCCATAGACATCATTTCTTGATGGAGAGTATTGAGTCGACTATGGATCTCCGAGATTGAGTTTTGAAGAACACTCAATCTTTTGTTGTAACCATATGCAAACTGATCGATCTTTTGATTGATAGTGGTAAGTAGTCGATTCTGAGCCATAGCATTTTCCGATTGCCAATTGAGAACCTTTTCTCCTTGACTTAGCTGATCTGGTCCTGAGGAGTTAATTGCTTTGGAAAGAACTTTCGGACTATGGGATATATTATCAGTGATGAAATCTTCCGGTGGAGGAAAATTATCTTCACTTATCATCATGATTTCTGGCTTAGACGTCTCCCTCTTGTCAGAATATTGGACTATGTATTCATATCGCCCATTGCCCTCGCCGAGTGGACCAATTGTAGGATCTCCTTCAAGATATCTCTTATATAGGGAATCTTTCTTTTTTCTCCGTTGTTGGCGAATCTCGTCATCAGATTCATAGGATTCTTCTGTGCAAGCCGTGCAAGAACATACATCAAAATATTGATGACCGTTTTCATCTTTGAAGGGATACATCACTTGTCCTTTTTGGCCAAAAGAGATCGGCTTCGGGTATTGCTCTTTATATGGACCTTGGAACTCGTATTCATCAATTTGGATAGCAAATTGTGTGAACAGTTGCTTCCGGAATGAAGATGATCTAGGCTTGTCAAACTTGATCTCCGTTGTTCCATCGTTGCGTGAATGGAAGCTTACTTCGGATGTCTGGACCGGTGTTTGGGCTGATTGATGTAACTTTTCGTAGCTTGTAACCCATGAGTCTGGTATCCGTTTGATTAACTCTTCTCGTGAGATTTGTCGAGGGATTTGAGTAGTACTTGGAGCTTGTGAAGCTGATGTGACTTCGAGGTATAGTGCTTCGTCAGATGAGGGTAAGATAAGGTCAAGAGCATGATCCTGGATACAGTAGACGATTTGGTGATGTAGCGTTGCGACAACGCTATTTTCTTGCATAGGTGCTCCAACCAGTTGTAGTTGGACTTTAAGCGTTTTTAGCAGATTGGGATCTTGCAGAAAGACATTAAAGTTTGGAAACAGCGTTATGAATACTGTTCCAGCGTTCAATGTTGTTTGAACCGTATCGATGCAGGCTTGCTGATACGATTTTAGTCTAGAGTCGACCAATGCGATTCGTGCGATGACCGGTAGACCCTTTCGAGCATGTAGGGTTAGCCCGATTCGTACTACTCCAAAGTGTAGGTGAGTATATCCTTGTTGCTGCCATAATTTTGGTAGTCCTTCCAGAATGTTGAGTGAGATAAACAGTTCTTCTTCCGTGGCTGGGACTTGGCAAGATGAGAACTTGCTTGATTGAATGTATTCTCGAACCTTCCTGCTTGATGATGGATGTATGAGCTGTCGAACATTTTTGATAGAGAAAACACCAGGCTTCTTGGCAAAGTATTCATATGGATTTACAAGTGGAAGAGTAGTTTCAGGCAATTGGTCTCCTGGAACATATTCGATTTCATATAGGGAGTTAATATCAGAAGAAGATGAACGACTTTTATTTTTTTTGTAAGGTAGAAATAGCAAACTGGGAATTGATCGGTGTAGAAATAGACATGATGAGGATTTGTTTTCAGAACATTCTAAACATTCAGTCATAAACAAAGATTCATTCAATCAAAACATAAGTCTTGGCTCTGATACCAGAAGAAGTTCTCTGTTTCCTTTGGTATCTATGTTCGGTATACACCATCGGCATCACTTTTGACATACACTGGCTATATCAATTCATTAACTCACGCCAGGGACACAAAGATTGCCTCTCTACATTCCTAACATGGTTTGCACCATTAAGTGTGTGGAGTGGTAAGCTGAGAAGATCAGCAAAAACGGTGAACCTGCCATTCAAGAAGCTAAAAGGACAAGGGTGTCTCAACCCTTTCTTCAATCCTCACACAATATACTTCTTCCATCGCCCCGTTCAAGTCAACGACAAAACCAACAAAATGCACGCGCTACCAACGCTCATCCACCACAACGACTTCAAGCGAGGTGTTCGGCCAGACTTCAACGTCTATGATAACAAAGGATTTGAAGATTTCCAAACTCATGCGTTTCGCCTCAATAATGCTAGACAAACATTCCCCATACTATTCGATGTGAAGTGGAACTACTATCCTATGGACTACCAGATGAGTCTAGATGAAGATCTACAGTTTTTCGAAAGCATATCAACCCCGAGACAAATTCAACCAACGAAGATAAAAACAAAACCACCGCCAGCAACAGACCCGCCGGAGTATTTCCAAGATGCACAATCTCCAGATGACTCGATGAACATTGACGAAATCGGAAAAATGTTCGGTTTAAATGATAACGATGAACCACAAGAGAACTTTGAACCAGAGATAACATACGAATGTCCAGGAGATGAATACGGCTGCTGCGCGCATATCATCAAGTTCGAAGTGGATCATTGAAGGCCTTTCTCAAGGTATTTAGTTATGTATAAATTAGTATTATGTTGTAAACGATGATGTAATCGCATAAATAATGCTGTAGGTGATGTTATAATCACTGAAATTATGTATAATTATGTGTGATGTAAGCGATGATGTCATCGCATAAATAATGATGTAAGCGATGATGTCATCGCATCGCTGAGGTATGCGCTTAGGTCAGCGCACAAATCCTCCCCTATAAATATGTGTGTACCCCCTATGTGAAATACAACTTGAGAATTTCCCTAAAAACCTCTCTCTAAGTTCTCTCTCTATGAGTCTCTAAATTCTCTCTAGTTTTCAGACTTCTTAATATCTTCATAAACTCTGATTACTTTCTTTCAAAATATAAGTTGCAATTCTGCTCAGTGTGCTCTCAATGAGTTTTTCGTTTAACCAACACGACGGTCAATACGACTTTCGTGGGGGGGGGGAGATAAGGTTTCCTAACAGTGGTTGAGCCATAGCTGGAGATGCCTACGAATGCTCCCTTTACCTGAAACTTATTGAAACCCACGATTGTTAACACGACTTAGTCAATAAGGTTTCTCGATTCTCTCTTGCTAGTATATATGGTATCAGAGCCAAAACTTATGTTTTGATTGAATGAATCTTTGTTTATGACTGAATGTTTAGAATGTTCTGAAAACAAATCCTCATCATGTTTATTTCTACACCGATCAATTCCCAGTTTACTATTTCTACCTTACAAAAAAATAAAAGTCGTTCATCTTCTTCTGGTATTTCAGCATCTTCGATTCTGTAGAGATGAGCGAATGGATAGTCAAAGCAATTACTATGCCACTTGTGGGTCTTTGTCTTAATTTTTGTTGTTATTATTATTATTTTTATTGTGATTATGCTTAGTGGTAGCCGATCTAAAACCAGTTTTATAACTATGGAGTAATCTGGGATTTTTTCACCTAATTAATTTTCTAGAGTAAATATAACCGTCGAATAATTTACTCACAAAAATTTCCTAAATATTCTAAAGCCTGATACTATTTTGATTGGTCAAGTGAGAGTAAAAGAGTTTTCAGTGGGAATTGGACCCACTTAGAGCTGTCAAAATGGGCTGTCCACGCCCATTTGGACATGTCCAATATTGACCATTTTGATTGTGGACAAATAGTGACCATGTCCATTAACGACTATGTCCACTAACGACCATGTCCAAATGGACTGTCCATTGGTCAAAATAGAACAAATTTTTTAAAAGGTAAAAAAAATTGAACACAAATATCCAAACACAAATTTAATACAAATGTCTAAGAAAAATATCCAAAAACAAATTTGAACACAAAAGTACCAAATCCAAAACACATTTGAACACAAAAGTCTAGAGAACAAAGTTGTCAAAGTATCATAATACCAAATCCAAAGACACAAATGTCTTAAACTTCTTCTTCTCCTTCCTTGTCTTTCTCGATGAACTCAAATTGATCACATAAGCACAACAAAAGAACAAAAACTTACTAATCTCTTGAAATCCGATTCCAATTGATTCAAAGATGACAAAAGAACATAAGCAAAAAAACTTACCAATATCTTCAAAGCCGCGTAACCAATTGTTGCGCAAATCAAGGCTTGCACATTTGAAGGAAGAAGGGAACTCCTATATTTGTTTAACACACGACTTCCTATGCTAAATGACGATTCTGAAGTCACGGTTGTAATAGGGATGCTAAGGATAATCACAAGCCATTGTAGACAATTCCTTAAAACGATTTGCATTATCTCTCTAATATACCAAAACATCGAAGCTCCTAAATGCAAGCATATCTAAAACCTGCTCATCCAAATACTTGTCTAACGCTGATTTTTCACTAGCACCAGCCGTTTGGGAAAAGAAAGCATAAAACCCCTGGAAAATTTATCTCCAATGACTTTAAAATTCCGTCAACACTTTGAACGCTTTCGTTTATTATTACCTTTCATCATGTTCTCAGCCGTAACTCACTAGTGAATCAGCTTCTACCGGATTCTCGTCATCTTGATCCATCATCTCATCCCAACTCATATAGTCATCATCGTTGAGGTTTAGAGTCCCCTCGTTATCCATATGAAACAATAACACATATAGGATGTTACAAAGTTGATAAGTTCTTAGAATCGCAAAAGCTCATCAATTAAACAAATTAAGATCGACCCATTACGGCATTACAGAATTGCAAAAGCTCAACAAATGCCAAATGGGTCTCTCTCAAAATCGCAAAAGCTTATCAATAATGGGTCTTTCTCAAAATCGCAAAAGCTTATCAATTTACTGAAGGAACGCAGATATAAGAAGGATAACTTTACCTGATTCAAATATTAGGGTTTCGAGCCTTCGAGGATCTGATTGAAGCGATGAAGGAAATTTCTCTCGAAGACACAGAGTGAAACGGAGTGGAGCAAAAGCTTGAAGATTGACGGAAAAGCTTGAAGATTGACGAAAAAGCTTGAAGATTGACGGAAAATCTCTCTCGAAGCGGAGCAAATCGATTTAAGAAAATGAGAATGAATTTTGATTCCCCCCCCCCCCAAATCAATTTTAACCTAGCTTTTCAAGTATTTTGGACAGACCAATGTCCATATTGTCCAACCCGTTTTGTCCGTGGACGAATTTGGACCTAGCCCATTTAAACCCGCTTCGTATATGGGCTTGTCTATGACCAGTCCATAATGTTTTGGACGCGGATAGCCCATGGGAAGCCCGCCCATTTTGACAGTTCTAGACCCATTGCTTATTTCTTGCCTTACAAAAGTAGGAATGCCCCGGAATACGTTCAAGATTCTTGGGCTATAATAAGAGGAGAAATAATTCGATCTATGGGACTATAATATTGCATTATAATGCAAAACACAGTTTAAATCTTCCAGTGGTTAACATTTAATGATTCCTGAAATTGAAAATCGTCTCCCAGAAATAAGCAGAAGGTTAAACCCACCTGAGATTTAGGCAATTGATTTCTGCTGCAGAATCTAGTTTTTTTTTCATGTTATATACTTTAGGAGGTTGTGTTTTGGAAAATAAATGATGTACATAATTCTCAAAAATTGCTTTCCATTTTATTCACATATATGCTTTCCAAAGACTCACACATAACAAACAAAAATTTGGTCAAATTCGACATGACATTGATTTGTTGTAAGGGTTTTAAACTTCTTGAGTGCTTTGATCTTAGGATCTATACGACAAATTAGAAACTTAAAGGACACAATATTTTGATAACCGAGTTTCCGGCCTCTAAGCGGTACGTCTCGGGTGGGAACTGTCTCCCACAACTTCCACTATCAATTAAAGAATACACAACAAACGCACTAACCGGCGCTCTCTTTGTGTTTCAGGTACAAGTCACATATTAGAACAATAGAAGAAGAAGACTTGAATCACAACACACGACAAGAAGACTCAAACTTCCTTCGTTGCTCTCTTGGATTTACTCTTCTCTCTTCTCTCTCAATTGCTCTCTCTACCTCTGTTTCTCTAGCTTGTACTTACGGTTCTTTGACTCTTTTCTGTGTTAGGGTTACGTTGATGATATGTTAGTAGCTGCTAAAGACATAAAGGATATCACAAGAATGAAGGACATTTTAAGCAAAGAGTTTGAGATGAAAGATCTCGAAGCAGCTAGAAAAATACTTGGTATTGATATTTTCAGAGACAAAAAAGGTATTCTTCAATTATCTCAGCAAGGTTATCTTAAAAAGGTTCTTAAGAATTATGGTATGTTGGAATCTAGACCAGTTCAGACCCGTATGGGTACTCATTTCAAACTGTCTAGTACTAAAGCAGAAGATAGAGCTTCTAGTGAAGTTGAGATGAAGAACATACCTTATTCTAGTGATGTGGGGAGTCTCATGTACTCTATGGTTGGCACGAGACCTGATATTGCTCATGTTGTGGGACTTGTCAGCAGATTCATGATTTCACCTTGCAAATAACATTGGATGGCAGTTAAATGGGTGTTGAGGTACATACTGAATACAACATATTTCAAACTAACATTCACTAAGGTAAATAAGTTCGTAGCCAGAGGCTATTGTGATAGTGACTATGCTGCAGATTTAGACAAAATGAGATCAATTACCGATTATGTCTTTCAAGCTGGTGGGAATATTATCAGTTGGCATTCTGGACTCCAAAATATCGTAGCACTATCGACGACATAAGCGTAGTATATGTGTAACATCCCTATCCTGGGCCTCCAAAGAAACCGGGGAACTCGAGCATGTTAGGTTGGCAGACTAACACCTTTCGGTTCAGTCGCCCAGTTTGTTCCCTTGGTGAGCACACATGATCGCTAGGAAAACGCCCAAGTCACACAACAATATAAGACATATACGATCCTCGCTAACCTGTACAAAACAAAGGGAAGAGGAGGGGTGAGTAATGGGGATTACTCAGTGAGGATGAGCCTGGTGGAGACTCACAAACACTTCCAGACATTACGCGAGTTACTGATAACAAAATTTTTATGTCTTGTCTAGAATCAATTCTCTAGATGCTTTGTAGCATAAGAGGTATCAATCCAAAATGGTTAAATTGCAATCACTAAGGAATGCATAGAACTTCCTAATTCAAGCCAAACAAGGTTATTTTTAAGTTTAATATAATGAGCTAATCCAAATTAAAAGCAAACAAACAAGAACTAGCAATACTATACGAGATTAAATGCAATAAAAAGGCGAATCCAAAGCTGAGGTTATGGAATTAGAGTGACCTTATAGCTAATTTATGATGTTCAAACACACATACAATGCTAATCCCTAAGTTATGATCACTAATTATGACTAATTCTTTCTCAAGGTACTAATCACTTTGCTAATCACTAAATCAAGATCAAACTCTCATTTGTGATTAAATGATTATCAAGCATTAAGATCAATATTCAAATCAACCAATAAATACCTTAAACAACTACTTTCATAGGCTAAACATGTTTATCTCTTACTAAGCTATTTGGGGAATTTCATCAAACACCTTATGGGTGTGAAATTCCCAAAGTATTGATCAAGAATGATTCAAGTGATGAACACGTTCCAACATGAGATTCTATGTTCCAACATATATTGAAGAGAAGCTACTTGGTTCAAGCTTGGTCCGTACAGTCTGTATCCCTCCTTTCTCCAACGTTAATATGAATGTTAGGTCAGGTCACTATCACCTTTGGACAAGGACCAGCCCCCTCTTCTCTCTCTCTTCACATGTTGCACTTGTTAGACCATAGATATCTTATCTAGAATGTTCTCTTTGTATATCTATAAATAGATTGTAATAGAAAACAAATGAATACACACTTTGGGAATATTGTTTTCTCCTATAATCTCTGAAACAACCGCACCCATTATTTTTTTTTTCTTTGCAAATAATTATTAAAATCCCATAAATAATAATTAAACCTCACAAATTAATTCCCGGTTCAAGATTAAAAATCCGAATAACCAAGATCATAAATTATTAAATAAAATCACCAAATAAACGACAAGTCTAGATCACCCCCTCTTCCTCGCCCTGATCCCACGGTCACACTTTTTCTTTTCCTGCATCAATTAAAACATAAGAGATGCATAAGTATTTCGATAAATACTTAGTGAGACAATCCTCCCATCTACAGGCTAACAAATAATTAAGATAATTAATATAGATTATCACGAAAATACCGAATAAATCAAACATCTCATGAAACACTCGATCTAGACCCCCAGAGATCGTAAACGGCCTATAATCACGAAATCACATCAATTATCAAAATTATTTAATTACGCCTATGGTCCTGCACTCACCTTATTCCCGCACAGAAAGTTTCACGAGAAAATTCAGCAATTTTCTAGAACTCCCCGGGATGAATAACCTTCTATTAATCCACCTAAAAATAAAAATAATAAAATAATCAAAAACACAATTTCAATTAATCTAACTACATGACTTAATCATAATAAGTCATCGTCTTCCTCCTAGCGACAACAACTCGCCTTCCTCTTCCATTCGTCGGCGCCTTCGCAGACCGAGCCTCGGCGTGGTCACCGACTCGCCACCGCCGTAGCTTGCTCCTCACCACCGCCGTAGCTTGCTCCTCAGTCCCACGGCGCGACTCTCAGCTGCCGTCGTCTTCTCCGGCGAGTCCGTAACCACCAAAACCAACGCCACAACATCTCCGATCGAAAACAACCTACCACTACTGAAACAAGGGCTTACCAAGATGATGATGATGATGGTGATGGTTTACTCGCACGGCACTCCCGCACCTAGCTCCGCCGCTCACCCTCCTCACACGGTCTCTTCCTTTCTCCAAATCACCACACAACTCTCAGGTCAAGCTTCTACACACGATCTCTCTCTCTCGATCAAGGGAGGCGTGAGGTTATAGGGATGTCGCGTAGGGTTTTGAAGAAACCATGAGAATTGCGCTTAAGCCCTCCAACTTTGCGGTCTTCCTATAACTGCCCCGCAACTCTTGAATTGATCAAAATCACCCATCCAAAACAACTTTCAATTCGATCAATTTAACCCTTAATTTTTCGAATTCACAAATG
>PKMM01018594.1:18552-29500 GCA_002933915.1 Eutrema heterophyllum
CCACCGCCGTAGCTTGCTCCTCACCACCGCCGTAGCTTGCTCCTCAGTCCCACGGCGCGACTCTCAGCTGCCGTCGTCTTCTCCGGCGAGTCCGTAACCACCAAAACCAACGCCACAACATCTCCGATCGAAAACAACCTACCACTACTGAAACAAGGGCTTACCAAGATGATGATGATGATGGTGATGGTTTACTCGCACGGCACTCCCGCACCTAGCTCCGCCGCTCACCCTCCTCACACGGTCTCTTCCTTTCTCCAAATCACCACACAACTCTCAGGTCAAGCTTCTACACACGATCTCTCTCTCTCGATCAAGGGAGGCGTGAGGTTATAGGGATGTCGCGTAGGGTTTTGAAGAAACCATGAGAATTGCGCTTAAGCCCTCCAACTTTGCGGTCTTCCTATAACTGCCCCGCAACTCTTGAATTGATCAAAATCACCCATCCAAAATAACTTTCAATTCGATCAATTTAACCCGTAATTTTTCGAATTCACAAATGGCCCCAAACTTCCAAAATTATCAATTAAACCCAATCGGAAAAATTGATTTACACGAATTTAACCCCCCAACTTTTAATTATTCATTTTCAACCCCAAAATTGAATTAGGGATGTTACAATCTCTCTCTTATTCTCTACTCTCTCAAATTCTAACATGGTATCAGAGCAAGTTGAAATCGATTCTTGATTCTTGATTTTTGATTTTCTATTCTCTAAGCTTCTTAAATCTCACCTCTTCACTTGATTCGACATTCCTTATATCTTTTTTTTCTTTTCTCTTCGATTTCTTTGGGCTACAACAATGGGTTCTAGTGTTCTTACAACCGAAAGCTCAAGACCCATTATGATTCTTGTAATCCTCAAAGGAGAAAACTATTTGTTGTGGTCTAGAACCACAAAAACCGCCTTGTGTGGTCGGGGTCTTTGGAATCACGTTTTGGAGGACAAAACGCCAAAAGAAGACACCAAAGATGGAGAGAAGGATGAAGAAGCCACGGCCAAAGAAGCCAAGTGGTTCTAAGAAGATCAAACAGTGCTTGGTTTCATCCAAAGCTCCCTTGAACCATCTATTCTTGAAGCTTACTCCTATTGTGAGACCGCTAAGGCTCTTTGGGAAACTCTCAAGAATGTCTATGGTAATGTGTCAAACTTGAGCCGTGTTTTTGAAGTCAAGAAGACTATCAACGACCTAAGCCAAGAAGATATGGAGTTCACCAAGCACTTTGGAAGGTTCCAATCATTATGGGCCGAACTAGAGATGCTTAGGCCAAGCACGATGGATCCAAAGGTGCTAAATGAAAGGAGTGAACAAGACAAGGTGTTTGGTCTCCTCATCACTTTGAATCCAACCTTTAATGATCTCATCAAGCACATCCTAAGAGAGGAAAAGCTCCCAAGCCTTGATGATGTGTGTTCCCGAATCCAAAAGAAGCAAGGTTCCATTGGGCTCTTTAAAAAGGGAAAACTCATCTCGGCCAACAAGGAACGTACAAGCAAGATGAGAAGAAGCCATGGGTGTGTGATCATTGTAAGAGGAAGGGACACATCAAGGACAAAGGTTGGATCCTCCATCCGCACCTCAAGCCTAGCAAATTCAAGGATTCAAGAGCTAACCTCTCTCATGAAGATGTGGGTGAACCGGGACAAGCAAGCACGTCCACACAAAGAGAAGAGGTGGCCATGGCTATTTCTGGTGAATATGTGAGGAAAAACGATTTGGAGGCTCTCATCAAAGCCTTTGCCTCAAAACAATCTGATATCACTCTCTTTTCCCATAAACCTAGTAGCACACTTGTTGTAGACTCGGGTGCTTCTCTTCATATGATTAGTAATCCTAAGCTTCTAAGCAACATAAAACCGGCTCTAGGTAAAGTGATTATAGCTAATGGTGATGGAATTCCCATAGAAGGAATTGGAAAATTAAATTTGTTTAACAAGGATAGTGAAGCAATGTTTGTACCTAAGTTTACCTCGAATCTACTATCGGTTAAAGAGGCAACTAAAGACCTTAATTGTTATGCAATATTTGGTCCTAATGATGTTCATTTTCAGGATATTGAGAATGTGAAGTTACTTGGGAAAGGTGGAACCAAAGATGACCTTTATGTTCTTGAAGACACCTTACCAAACAAATCGGATGCTTTCAATTTTAGTTCTTGTTATTCCTCTAGTTTAAATGCTATGTGGCATGCTAGATTAGGTCATCCCCATGCTTGTGCTCTTGAATTAATGTTGCCTCATGCTTCTTTTGATCACTCTAGTTGCGAAGCTTGTATTCTTGGCAAACATTGTAGAACCGTTTTCCCTAAATCGTCTACTCTTTATGAACATTGTTTTGACTTAGTACATTCGGATGTTTGGACTTCACCATGCATTTCTAGGGATAGTAACAAGTATTTTGTGACCTTTATTGATGAAAAATCGAAGTATACTTGGATTACTTTACTCCCATCAAAGGATCGTGTGTTTGAAGCTTAAACAAACTTTCAAAACTATGTTACTAACCAATTTAATGCTAAGATTAAAGTGTTTAGATCAGATAATGGAGGTGAATATACAAACCATAGATTCAAAGAGCACCTATCTAAGCATGAGATCCTACATCAAACAAGTTGTCCTTACACACCACAATAAAATGGAGTAGCGGAAAGGAAGAACCAGCACCTTATGGAAGTGGCTAGATCCATGATGTTCCACAACAATGTGCCAAAGAGGTTTTGGGGAGATGCGGTGTTAGCAGCATGCTACCTCATCAATCGAATTCCAACCAAAGTCTTGCAAGACTCATCACCATTTGAGGTACTCAACAAAACCAAGCCCTTTATTGATCACTTACGAGTGTTTGGGTGTGTTTGTTTTGTATTTGTACCAGGTGAACAAAGGAGCAAACTAGAAGCCAAGAGCACTAGGTGTATGTTCCTTGGATATTCAACCTCTCAAAAGGGTTACAAGTGCTATGACCCCATCAACAACCGCACCTATGTTTCTAGGGATGTCAAGTTCCTTGAAGGTCAAGGGTATTATGACAAGAAGGATCGGGAAAGCTTAAAGGACCTATCTAGCTCACCATCCGACGTTGCCACGAGTCTAAGATTTCTTCTTGATCATCTTGGGAACCAAGACCCTCCAAGCCGAATGAATGCGGAAGGAAATGCACCTAATGGTCCCATAAATGCTCAACAAGACCATGTTCCAACATGTGGTCCTATGTTCCAACAAGACCACATTCATACTCAAGAGGAAGAACCACCTCAAGACCAAACCAAGAAGACTTGGATATGGTAGAGGAAGAGTCTATCCATCATGAGGAAGAAGAGGCGGCTATAGAAGAAGTCGTTCAACCACTAAGAAGAAGTACTAGGCTCTCATCAAAGCCTAGAGCCTACTACAACAATCAAGCCGTAGCTCATCCTATCCAAGCCGTGTGTTCTCTTGCCTTTTTTCCATCCGACCATCAAGCTTTCCTTGGGAAAATTGAGTAAGATCAGATCCCTCGAAGCTATGAAGAGGCCAAGGATAAGAAGGAATGGGTAGACTATCGGGGATGAAAAATGAGCTATGGAACGCAACCATACTTGGGATGTAGAGGATCTTCCACCCGGGAAGAAGGCCGTGAGTTCCAAGTGGGTCTTTACTATCAAGTACAAGAGCAATGGTGACATAGAAAGGTACAAGGCACGCTTAGTAGCAAGAGGGTTTACAAGGCATGCCGAGTGAAGATGGGTCGGCGCGGAATTGGGTTTGGGTCGGTACTGGTCACTGCCCCAATACCGACCAGATGGTACCGACCCAAAGTCGGACGGTACGGTCGCCTAGAAACCTCCTTTTTCTTCTAGCCTCCTCTTCAAGTCCATGGCCGAATGTGCTTAGCTCCAAGGTCTCCCAATCACCTCCAAAATACCTCCAAGTACCTAGAAAACACTCCAAATGATGCAAGACTCACTAAGACCTAATGCAACCAACCCAGACTCTAACTAAGACCAAAACACTAAGGGAAAACTATGATTATACATGAATGTGACTCAAAACACTAAGTTAAATGCATGCTAAAAAGGGTAAAATATGAGAATATCAGTTACTATTAATGAAAGTCTATTCCTAAAACAAGCACAAGCAATATAGGGCAATCAATACACGCAAAGGTTACCACATTCACCACCATAGGCCCACGACCATCACGAGCCCTCAGCTCCATCACACACGGGTCACACAGACATTCTTGAGGTTCGCCATAACCTCCCGACGTTGAGAACTGATAGCTAAATCATTCATTTTTGGAAAAGAGAGAATGAATGATTTAGCTAGGTATTTATAGAGAAATTGTTTCCCGAAAAAAAAAAAAAACAAAAGAAAAGGAAGATTTGAGATTATTTAAACAGAAATATGGTATTTGGTTGAGAATAAAATAAAAAAGAAATATTTAATTGCTGGAATATTCCGAAAGGATCTAGAAATCAACTTAAATCGGAAATTAAGAAACGGAAACTTACCGACTTTCGATGACCGAAGGTCGGGATGTTACATTATGGCTCTGGTTGAGGCAGCCAAAGAAGCTCTGTGGTTGAAATGAATTGCTGGTGAATTAGGTTTTCCACAGGAGCATGTTGAAAACTTTTGTGATTCCCAGAGCTATTTGCTTAGCCAAAAATAGCGTTCATCATGAGAGAACGAAGCATATCCATGTTTGATATCACTTCATTCGTGATGTAGTGGGTGAAGGATACCTGAAAATTTCGAAGAATCCGGCTCATTTATTGACGAAATCAGTATCGGTGAAGAAATTCGAAGAGGGATTGGATTACCCAAAGGTGCTTAGGCACTGATGCAACGAGGGAGGTGAATCTCTCGAGAATTCTGTCTGAGACCAATCAAGGTGGAGATTGTCGTGATTATAGTTGGGCTCATAACAGGTGGGCTCTTCTTCTTCTTCTATATTGGGCTGAGTGGTTGTAGCTGGCCCAAAAGGAAAGCCTGCAAAGAAGAAACGACAATCAGATATGTTTTACTTGGCTTCATGGAAAAGAGGCTGTGTCATTGTTGATAGATGTCGATCAATGAGAAGAGTAAAACAGGATCTGGCAGAAGAGGGTTTCGGATGCATAATATAAAGCTATCACTGAAAAGTGAAAAGTGAAAAGAGCAGAGTTCACAAAAATTCAGCAGATCAGTGAAAAGAAGATAGAGAGAGAGTAGAAGCAAAAAAACAAAAAAACTTTATCATCTTTGGGTTGAACCTATGGTGAGTGACGTGAGCTTGGTGAGAGATTTCTCTTGTACTTTGCATCCAGGATATTACACCCTTGTGAGCTGGTGAAAGCTTGCCGAGACATACTGTTGGAGGTGAGTCCTTCCCGAATTCAGATTGGCCCACTAAACAATCGGTCCATTAGAAAACCGGCCCATCTCGTGACCAAGATCACGTTGATCTTGGGAACTCTTATATCTTGGTGTTCTTTAGTTTCTGCATATCATCAAACACAATCATATCAGCACAAGTATAATCAAAACTACTTGCAATCTAAATTGAGAATCAGAACTGAGTACTTAACGAAACACCAACAGTTGATTTAGCTCCAAATTGTCAAAATCAGACTTTTAACTTGTCAAAGAACGCAAACTCCGATGATCTCCAAATTCCTGATCGGTCTTCTTTAGGGTTTCAGCCAATTACGCTTGGTGATTGATTCTGAATTGTATAATTGTTCTAAATTAACGAACCGGAAAAACAAAATAACTGTAATTGATGATTTTGAGTTAGAGAGCAGAGACCAAAACCAGAATTTTGACTTGTTAAAGAACGCAAAGTCCGATGATCTGAGTGAGCTCCGATGATTGAATCATTCTTCTCATCACGGATTAACTCTAACTGAAATAATTCTTCTGAATCGTGGATCACTTGAGCGATGAAGGATGAAGGAGTGAGCTTTCACGCGTCCATGGAGATTCAAAAGAAGAAAAATGAAATTGAAGGAGACGAATGATCATCCACTGTCGAATATACACCAAATATTTGCAAAAATTAAGCTTTTGTTTCACTTCTCTGACTCTGCATATTTGGGTATACTCATTAGGAGGAAGTGGAGTAGATAACATAGAACATTGACGAATATACACCAAAGATTTGCAAAATTAAGCTTTTGTTTCGCTTCTCTGACTCTGCATATTTGGGAACTCACTGGAAGAGATAACATAGAACATGGACGAATATACACCAAAAGAGTCTTTGAATTTAAGATGAATGTTTCCAATTTTGAAAAATGCAAACTTGACAACAAATTTTTTTATTTTTTTTTTAAACTTGACAACAATGTCATTCAAAGCAAAAGCAGTAACATAAAACCCGGAAAACAACCAATTAGTGCTTCAACACTGAGAAATGGTAATGATTAATATCCGGACAATTTTGGTGTGCAAATCCATGTCCCAACCATAAAAATGTTGAATTTGCCAAAACATACATTGACTCAATTTCCGTTAATTAACCCCGTTAAAGCGTAAACGGAAGTGAGTCAGCTGTCACGTTGGAGTCCCCGTTTGAACACGTCGTTTTGGGGAAAAACTTTAGGAAAAAATATTGCTAAACGACGTCGTTTTGGACAATATCATATTAAAAAAAAAATTAATGATTTACAAAAATAATTTGAAGAAGCATATTCTGCTCTGTGTCGAGTAGGGTTTCAATCTAAAGAATAGGGAAAACGGCCAATTCGTACCTCAACACAGACAACTAATAACGATTAATACTCAAACAATTTTGGTGTGCGAATCTACCCGAACCATGAAAAAAATTAATATTCATACATGTATTTTTTTTTTTGCCAAAAAATACATGTAATTTTGGTTCGGTCTATGGGACTATATTGCATCGGAAACTGAAGCAGAGTTCAACAAAGCGGTTTATACCTTCCAGTGCTTAACAATGCGGTTTGATGATAAAAAAGATGGTTTTGTGATGCTTGCTCTAGATAAGCTTTTTCCAGAGATATTAATCTAGAGACCACGACCCATATCACAACCCAAATTCATTCACCTCTTCAACAAATTTGTTGTTGATACAAGTTCTTGCCATGGCTTTGCCAATAACATTGAGTGCAAGTGGCAAGCCACCACATTTCTCAGCAACGTTTCTTGCAAGTGCGGGAATATACCTCTTTAATGGGATTTCTCCAACTGTTTTTTGAAATAGTTCCCATGCTTCATCGGGTGACAAACCATCTACTTTCAGCTCATCGTCAGCTTTCATGGCTTTGCAAACTTCTTTTGAACGAGTGGTGAAAACTATCTTTGATCCATTATCTCTTCCAGGTGGAACTCCTACCTTGTTCAAATCTACCTCACTCCATAGGTCGTCTAATAACAGCACAAATTTCTTTCTCCTAAGGCTATTGTATATGGAAGAGGCTTTCTCCTCTTCTGTTTCTTGTTTCCATTCCTTGTCAAGACGTAATCTTTCCAGAATCTGATTCTTAATGCCCTCATTTTAGACGTAATCTCCAAGATGTAATGACTTGATGAGAAAATAGTAAGTCAAGACAGCAAGCTAAAGATATTGACCTTTCTACACCAATAATTCAGAAGTTGCTGAGGAAGTTTCATATCCACAAAATGATATTGATGACATAAATACGAAGAGTACACTTATGTATTTACTAATCACGCTAAACCAATCCATCCCAAAAACCGAACTATACCTATGAATTGAACCAGAACTGAACCAGAATAAAGAACTCAAGACTGCAAGATAATGATATTGAGCATGTATATGAAGAGCACGCTTCTCTATCCACTAATCCGAAATAGACTGAAAAATTTAGCTTGTAAATAGAACCAGAATCGACCAATAAGTCAAGACTGCAATATAATGACATTAATAATTCAGAATCCCAATTCAGATCATATTGTTCATTCCTGGCCATGGGAAATCACCATTGTTGACAAATCAGTTCGAGACGGACTCATCGTCGTCGAAACCTGCGAGAGAGACGCTATTTTGGCACCGCGTCAATCTTTACAACGGCGTCGTTTCCACGCACTTACGAATTACGATGTTGACGAATACGTCGTCGTTTAAAGGTTGGGTTCCGGTTTGATGTGTCCCATTTTTTGTGGAGTCCAACTCAAAGTCAAACCGAATTTAAATCTGATTTGGTCAAGTCCGGTTTATATTGAGTTCTGGTAAAATAAACGTAATCAATCTCCTCCTACAAATCTTCAACACTCAAATCAAAACCCATTTTCTCAGACGAAGGAGCCAAAATTTTCTCGGGAGAAATGGCAGAAACCAATTTTTCAGCATCTACAATGGCGCAATCGATCGTTCTCATCTGCAATGGCAGAAACTTAAGGCCTAATGCTTCCCAAAGTGTACCGACACTCTTCCGATGACCTCGCCAGGTTCCAATCGATCGTTCTCCTCTCCGATACTCTTACCAAATTAAGAAATCGCGGCTTCGAGCTCTCTCTCGTCGTTTCAAATGACATCAAGCAACTTCTGATTTCTTGCTTCAAGATCCTAAGAATCATCGTTTCTTTTGTAGCTTTCGATGTTGTGATGCTTGATAATGGCAGATGGGACGAGCTCGGCGATTGTATACTCTCACTCGCGAGTAGCGATCCTTTTAGGGCTTTTAACGTCTTCCTCGATTTGCCTCCAATCTATGGAGGATTCATCAACAGGTTTCTTTACAAACTTAAAGAGGAAGTCTACATGGTTTTGTTTCATCCTGAGCAAGACGAAGACGAAGATTGGAGTTTAGCTTTAGAAACTGCTATCAAATTAGGGATTCAGCTTTTGGATTCAGAAATGAGAAATGAGATTCTTGATAATGTTCTGAAATCAGCTAATGCGCTTGTGAGTATAGGAATGGAGAGGTTTCTGCAAGGAGCTCATGAACATCTCGTGAGGTATCTAGCGAAAGAGGTGAAGATGTGTAAGTGGAGTAGCGATCAATGCGGTTTTGTGGCAGAGTTTGCATTTAGGATCACAGGAATCGGAACCCGGAAGAGAGAAACTGCGAAAGAGATCTATCAAATGGTTACAAAACTGGACAAGTATGGATTAGGTGATGACCGTGACTTGTACTACAACTTGACGACTTTATCTGCATTTGATGTCTTGAGAGCCTTTGCAGTAACTGAACATAATGATAGGGCCAGAGAGACAGAGATCGATAAACTCCTGCTACTGCTTATATTTTGCCTTAAGGAAAAAGGAATGCCTGAGAACACGTTCAGGATTCTCGGTCAGGTTGTGTTCCACGTTGCGCTGGAGGCATTCAGCTACAGAAGGGACCAGTGGTTCGAGAACATTTTTTTCAAAATCTTGTTAGAGAACATGTAGCTCAGCTGAATCTTACAGATTCGTGTATCCAACCCATAATCCTCCATTACCATCTGTACAAGATCGTTGTAGGTTGTTTGTTTGTTAACTTCTAGAACTCTACACCCTCTCTTGTCGGCGTTGAATACATATCTATTTGTATGAACCCATTTACCACAAACAATAATCACCGGATCCATTAATATTCCACTCCAAAGTTTAGATCTGGTATCGGATGAAAAAGGACGAAGAAGGGAGATAAAGAACAACGATGAAGAAGAAGAAGGATAAAGGCGACGACGAAGAAGACAGTGCGGCTAAACCTAATAATGTGTTTAGAACTGATGTAATCTTTATTTTGCTGACAGGAAACATGCCATCAAACGAACTTATAAATCAGCCATCAAACAAAACTTTAAGTCAGTCGCCACTAAAAGACTATTTAAGTCATTAAAAAAGTTTACTGTAATCAGCCATTAAAACACATAAATCAGGTGGAAAAATTAAGTCAGCCGCTACATAATATAAGTCAGTCGTCAATAGCATACTATTATAGTAATTAATCTTTCGCTAATTAGTTAGCCGTAATTAGGCCGACTTTTAAGTAGATCGGTCTTATTACGGCGAATTTACAATAAGTCAGCCACAATTAACCCGCATAAGTATGCCGTTGCAAAATAAATCGACCAAATAAGTCAGCCAGATTAACGGTAAATCAAGCGGGCAACAATAAGTCGGTCATGTCATAGCAATAAGTCAGCCAAAGTTTTCATAAATCGGTCGTCAGAATAAAAATCAGTCGTGTCGTGTACTCCTAAGTTAGCCGATAATTCATAAGTCGGTTGAGGTTCATATAAGTCTGCCGTGACTTCTCGCTGACTTATGAATATAAATCAGCCGACCAACTAATAAGTCGGCCGTGATTTTAAATCAGCCGCTCGTCTTGTAAGTCTGCCGTCACTACAGCGAGAAATTTCTGCGGCAGACTTTCATAATACACGTAGGCAGTTTTTGTGCCACGTAGACGCCGCACCTGTTTTTTCGCTGATGTGGAAAATAAAAGTAATGACATTACTTGAAAATAAAAGTAATGACCTCGTTTTGTTTTTGTTTTTTGTGTGTGTGTGTTAAGGAATGGTGACCAAACACTAATGTCACCATGAATAAGTCTGGCTTAAAAATCTTATACATATATCAATCTATGACGGATTGAATCATATTTGATCAAAACGAGGTCTCCTTTCATCAATTCATCAGTAATTTGGTTAGGAAAAGATCTAAAAGCATCGATACTTATGTCTCCTGAACTTAAACTTGTTATCTAAACGAATGCAGAAACAATGACATGACACAAAATCTTCAGAAACAGTGCGAGTACGAGAGTTACTGACCTGTGGCAACCAAACTCGGTTCGAGTAGTTCTTCAGTAGGTGCTTGAAGCTCATATCCACCCCCGAGGATACTTGTATGAATCAATCCAAGCTTATAAGGTATCAAATCATGATACTTTAAAAGGTATCCATTTTCTTCTTTGTTTGATGAACCACTCAGGCATTTCATCGAACACTTGGAATCTTTCTCTGTATCCCTTTAAGATTTTTGGGATTCTGTTCACTTTGGTTCACTTG
>PKMM01018660.1:0-11616 GCA_002933915.1 Eutrema heterophyllum
GAAACCGAAATCATATATAAAGATGCCGCTTAGCCGTTTTTCAGTAAAGTTACTCACCCTAAAGCTTAAACCCTAGAAATCGTAGAAAGAGAAAGCGGAGACAAAAGGCGAAAGCTGTTTAACAATGGCGGAGCAGCAGGAGATCGTCGATTCCGTGTCGGCGGAAGTAAACACAGACCCGAAAGTGGAGATGGAAGTCGAAGCCGTGGCCCCGAAAGTCGAGACCGGCGATGAGACTGCGGAGAAACGTGATAGAGAGGAGACGGTGGAGGAAGATAACGGAGTCGAATCGAAGAAGCAGAAGGTGGTAGAGGAAGAGAAGTCTAACGGGTCGGATCCGGTCAAGCTGGGTCCGAAGGAGTTTGTTACCTCTGTGGCGATGTTCGATTACTTTACCAAGTTTATGCATTTTTGGCCAACTGATCTCGATGTCAATAAGGTATGTCACATATGGGTTACTCTTCCTTCTGTCTTTTTGTTTTTTAATTTTTTAATTTTTTTTTTTGTATTTGCTCGAGTTATAATTGGTTTATAGGGAACATTAAGCTTTGATTGTGGATACTGGGTTGTGCAATTTGTTTAGGAAGTGGATTTATCAAGTTAATATGATCAAAGTCGTGCTTTGTTGTCAAACTGAGACAGCTTGGGATTGGGTTCCTTTGCAGCTGTTATTTTTACTAGTGCTCGAAAGTTCATGGCAAAACAATTGTGTTCTCTATCTGTTGTATGATTTGATTTTTGATTGAGTTTGTATTTAGAAACTTTGTTTTGTCTCTTATTATTGATTGTTTATAATGATTGCGGGTTTTGGATTATCCAATGTGTTTAAAAAGAGGATAAATTGAGCTATATGACAGTATCATGTTTCATAGTAAAGTCGAGACAACTTGTGAGTAGGGTTCCTTTGCAGCTATAACTGCTCAAATGATATTCTAACTTACTTGTTGCACTGAATTTTTGTTCTTGACTTTACATTACAGTATGAGCACATGGTGCTACTAGATCTGATCAAGAAGGGGCATTCTGAGCCCGACAAGAAGATTGGAGGAGGGATCAAAGCCTTCCAAGTAAGGACCCACCCGATGTGGAAAAGTCGATGCTTCTTTCTGGTTAGGGAAGACGACACTGCAGACGATTTCAGCTTCAGGAAGTGCGTTGATCACATCCTCCCATTGCCTGAAAACATGAAGACTCCTGGAGCTAACGGCAATGGACATGGTGGGGGAGGGCGCGGTCGTGGTGGTGGTGGAAGAAGAGGCGGTCGTGGTGGTGGTAGAGGCGGGGGATTCAGAAGAACTTGACTCTTGTTGCCTTGTTAATGAAATTTTGGAGCTTTCATGTTAAGTTCTGTTGCTCAAAACTTATAAGTTATGATCTTGTCGAATGCTACTGTTATTTTTTCGGAGAAGAATTGTCAGTTTATATATTACCTATTGCTGAAGAGGAAGAATCTATGTTCACAACTTCAGAGGATACAAAAGACGCTTCAATATATTTTTAAAATCTGCCATGTTTCATAAATCTTTACTGTGAACCAATTCCTGAGTGCGTGATCATACGGCACAATACGTTTTGCCTATCCGAGAAGAAACTCAAACTGATCAGAAACCGATCCATACTAAAATCAAAGTTTGCTTTGTTAATAATTGTTTGAAACCAAAAATCGAATCCAAATCCAGCACCTTCAATTGATAGTGTAGTGTTGTATGGGTTGCTGATAAATAAATTTAAAAATATTGGGGAGTTATCACATATCAGCGAAAACATCAACCAAAGCTTTCTCTCGTACCTCTGTAGCTATGTCGTTTTTACAAAATATCCAGTTTAGGAGGTGTAGAATGTGTTTAATTGTTTAGTCTTTTGGAAATTCTTCGTAGCCTAAAACCGTTGTCTTTAGAAAGAAAGAAAAAAATATAAAACGGCGTCTTGACTTTGGGCTTTTTGGTAAACGGCGTCGTTTTGAGGTCTATATTCACGTGGACAACTTGACATCGTCTTTACAAGTTTGAAGATTTTTGTGGGCTTCTAGGATTGCAATCACAAAGATTTTTGTGGGCTTCTAGGATTGCAATCACAAAGACGTTGAAATCACAAAGAAAACACTAACAACGTCGTAACAAAGCAAACTGTACTCGACCTAACTACGAACGTAAAAGCATATTTGAACTCTTAATATCTTAGAAACAGAAACTAAACAAATTAAAAAGTAACACCCAAAAATAATAATTCTGAATCGAAATAAACTAATTAACGTTCCCGCACCGATCAAAGATTAAACCCCTCAATGGTAAAAGCATTACGAATCGTTTGCTAATTAAACTGCTTTTTCTATTGCCTCTTCCTGCCACAAAGGAAAATAACCATGAGACGACATGAAAAAAAAAAATCACTCCTCGTCAATTTTAACTTCAAAATGGCTGCTGGGCAACACCACTTAAACTATTCTACGCGCTTAAAAGAAGTGTCCAGAGCTCTTTAATGAACTTGCTAGCTATAATTGAATCTCATTACCGTTCTCTACCTACATTAAGAACAACATTGAATAGGATATTAGCCCAACTAAAGTTTGAAGGCAACAAAAACAAATGCTCACTTCTACCATATCATGGCTAAGAAACGATATTACCAAAACCAACAACACTGATGACACATAAACCTTCCAATAAACTTCATGCAAACAATTCAAACAACATGGTTAATGAATATATAAAAAGGAAAGCTCAGTTATCAGCCACCTTCCCATCAAGCAGACCGTATATAAAGTTGATCAACACTTCATCTTCAAAACCAAGTTATATCGTTAGTCATTTCGATAGTGCTAATCAATGAGAAAAGCCATTTTTCCATTTGTGCAGTCATGAGATCTTCATCATCTGACTAAACGGCAAAATATTAAAGTCAAGAGTCTAAATACAATAACAGAAAAACAAAAAGAAAAGTGAGGAAATCTCATCGTCATCTTGAATAGCTCAGAGTAATGAGTCATGGTATCATCCAAGAATAAAGCAAAGAGTTCATTACTTAGCAAAATTACACAATCATGAAGTAAATCAAAAACCAAAAACAAACGTTTCTTAACGTTTGTCTTGAGACAAAAAAAGATGTGGGCATAAGAACACTTACAAGGTTTTAGTGACGCGCAAGGTTCCTTCGAGTTTGAGTTAAAGTGTTCTGCCTAGAGACATGCTTTAGAAAAATCTTTGTAAATACTAAACCAGCAGTTAGAAACACCGGCGTCCACCATCCCAAATAAAGAAACGTACGCCTTAGATATACAATAACTTAGCTTAAAGTTTGAAACTTTACCTTTTCTTAGCATGATTTGATTCATTTGAGTTCAATTCTTCGTCAGCAATGAGAATCTGTAACTTTCCATGATCAAGCAGATAGATGCCACAACCGTTTCTAATCTCTATGCTTCAATAAGTGAATGTACCATGATCAGATTGAGAAGCCATGTTTCCTTATCGACAAAGGAAAAATCACCATTGATATAAACATCAGCAAGGCCTATATTTGTTTGTGTCATAACCTGTGGGAAAAACAAAAATCATGAATCTCTTGTTTCTTGAGATTTGGAGGAAACTATTTATATTGGTACAAAAAAGCTCTGGTAACATCAGTGTCATAGGCGCTAACCTTCCAGTAAAACTGAAGACTGTGAATCTCTAAGACAGATTTCAAGCGACTTCTCAAATCCTTTCCTTCGAAAGTGTACACCGATCCTCCTTCTTCAATTATTCTGTTAAGATCTAGCTAATAAGTAAATGTAACAATGGAAGAAACTAAACCATTGTTACAACAAACAAAAAAACAATGGAAGAAACTAATGACACAACCACATGTTTAAAAAAGAAGAGGGGACTCACGTTAAAATTTTAAAACTGAGAGCCCAAAATCGATAATCGGTACGACAAAAAACTTAAATCAAATCGATATAAAAAAGACTAACCGAGTTTTACAGTTTATGGTGAATGAGAAAGTTTTATTCCTCCAAATTTACTTCGCTTTTACTATGATTAATTTGTAAAATCTATGATCTGACCGGGGGATTGCAGGTGAGTCGGGGGACCCACAATAGTATCTGACGTGGGAAAAGGCTGAGTTTGGTTTATTCATTTGACCAGACCGCTCTTATAATGAAATTCCTGCATATGAGAGTTATGGATCGATCGACTAAATAAATCAAAATGTTTTTTTTTGTTATATAACCGTTGCGTTTGTATTAATATTCCTACTTAAAACACAAAGATTCAGCTAGCTTCATTTATATAATCTTTGATAAAATCTACCAACTAAGAAAACAAAGTTACAGTATTCTCCAAAATCTTTAGTGTGGATCGTTTTCAAACCAAGGATTTTTATCCTTCTACTAACCAATTAAAACCTTACACGTAAAAACTAAGAAGACAACTCTCGTGTGAGCTGCACAGCAAAGCCTTCCCCGCGATGCTGACATTTACCTACCCAAAAGTTTCTAAACATTTTACATAATTGTTTTATTAGAATTTTGTTTCAATTCAAACAGATAAATATATTTATATAAAATGTCAAAATTCGAAATAGAAATGTCAAAATGTCTTAATTTTCTTTTACCATGTATTGGTTATATATATAATTGATTTCGGTTAGGGTACATAGATGATAGGACCGAAATGTGTTTGGTAATTGGTTAAGTGTTCTGAACTTTCAATTTTACTTTAAAAACAAAAAAAAACTTTCAATTTTCAAAACCAGTAGAATATATTAGATTGTGTCCCATATATTATTCTATATATTTTTGTATCGATATATATAATTATGATTTGTGAGATGCCAAAGGAGACAAAAAAAGGTTTGTGAACTAATTTACTTTAAATGGTACATAAGGGCCGAGGGGTGGTGCCTTTCTCTACTATTTTTGGTTTTATGCTGACGATTGAAAAATACATTTGCTTGGCCAAATTCAGCAATTTTATGATTTCTAATCTTCGAGGTAGTATTTTTTATAAAAATTAATCTTTTAATACTCAGCTTAAGTTAGCCAATTAAAATTGTAAGATTGCTCTTTATTATTATCATTTCTATGTACCAAGTGTAATAACAAATGTATTACATCAAGACTGTGTAAACTCTCACTTTACATCTTAATAGAAGCACTGTCATATATATATAAAAAAAGAACCTCATTCAGATTCGAACAAAAATTGTCACATTCAACTTTTTGTATAAAAAAAAATTAGTTATTCCCTCTAAAAAACACGTCTATCTTTGTAAGTCTTGTTATATACATTTGTTTCATGCTTCATGCCTTTATCTTTTTTTTTGTCCTGGATTAACCAACAAATTATGGATTTTATCATATTAAGCCGGGGACTAAAACAGTGTAAATAAGTCCCTTCTTCGTCGCCGTGATTCGAACCGGAGATCTTAGCCTTTTCTTACAAGAAGTTACATATGTTTAACAAGTAGAGCCTTTTTTTGTGCACTATGCTTTGTTTGTTCAACGGAAAGTTTAGTGAAACTTTTTTTTTATTACGATAAATCAAATATATTAATATCATAACAAGATACATAAACAATCGCAATACAACCGTTAACTCAAATAAAACACAAATAAAGAAAATTGAAACAATTTCGATGAAAGAGCGGAAATAACCAGACTATCATTTCAGAAATCTTATAAGCTACTCTCTTCGTAGACTTTTCATTAGGTATCATCTTTCCGATAAAACTCCAAAATGCACTTGGCATTACCTTGATTAATAAGACTAAACTAAATGTTGTTGGTGATGAATCTGAAACTTATCTCCTCGTTGAAATTAAAATACTTGATGATTCCGGCAAAATCTCTTTGTGTTTATGTTGGAGGATACGTTGATTTCGTATTACCGAGAAAAGAAACAAAAAATACCGCCTCTTCAGAATCCGGTGGTAATCAAAACGACGAAGCATCTTCTCTCCTCTCTTTGGCCATGCCCGTTTTCTTCTCATCGAACAGTCCTTAACACCGGAAACGTTTGCCCCTGGATTCCAAATCCGTGCTTGAAATCCTCCTCTCAATTTAGAGAGATTCGAATCAGAGTCACGGATTCTTCGATAAAGAAATCAAAAGGTTTCAAAGATTAAACGACGGAAACCAATCAGAAAATTCTTGAATGAAATGAAACCAACACAAATACTCCTGGACCGTTGTCGGATTATGGTCGGAAAGAGACTCTCCCGAAAAGAGAGAAAGAGACTTTGAAATTGAAACTTCAAAATCATCGATCTGGTTTTATTTGAGGAATAGTGAAACGTTTATAAACAAATAAAAAGTTGACTGAAAAAAAAAAAAAGCAATTCTTGTTAATATGGAAATAAATTTTTAGAGAGTTTATAGAATAAATAAGAAAAGAATATATGCTAGATGGACACCAAAACCCGATCCAATAACCCATGAGTTTAATGGGGTTTGGGAGAAAAGTAAAATATTAGAAGCCACATAAACTTGTGGTTGGAAATCGACGAAAATGCTGAGGTGTCATCCATTTCACTTTTAAAACGTATCAAAATCCCAAATCTCACGATTTCCAACCCAAAAATTTCCAATCAGAAATTCTCCGAAGAGAAACAAAAAAAAACGACCCAAAACAACAAAACCTTGAAAAGAAAAAGAAAACAGAGAGAGTCAGAGAAGTATTGGTTTACCGAGAAAAAAAAAGAAGAAGAAACGAAATAAAGCGAAGCAAAGAAAAGAAAAATAATGATGGAAAGTAAAGATCATGCGATTAAGCTCTTCGGGATGAAAATTCCTCTTTCGACGGTTTTCGAGGGTGCAGAAGAAGAAGATGAAATTTTGGCAGAGAAGGTACTGATTCTGTTTTGTTACAGAGATGGAGAGTTTTTTTGTGTTTAATTGGACTTGGAAACTATCTAGTAATTTTCTGATAGTCAAGTTAAACTGAAAATTGGGTTTCTGAGTTTTTGTACATGTGTCCATTAAAGGCAAAGTCCAAGGTTTTATTCTTCTTATCCTTTTATAATCATAATTTGATGAATTGGTAAAATCTTGCACTTTTTAGAGAACTCTTAAGACAGTACTCTAAAATCCTATCTCTGACATCTCTATTCTGGGTTTTGGTGAACTCGAGGCTGTGTAGTAATTTGTTTGATGGCTTTTCATGAAACGAAAAGCAAACTCGTCTTTCCTTAAAATAATTATATTTTAGTAAAAAGTAATGCTTTTTTTTTGACATTTGCTTTTTCGTGTTTCGTTTAATCAAATCAAAAAAGGTGAGAGGATTTAGGTTTCTGGTAAAGCGTGTTCTCAAAAGACTTTTTCTCCACCAAATTTTTATTCTCTTGAACCTTCTTCTTGAGATACTCATATAGTCGTAATAAATAATATATGCATTAAAAATCTCTTCTTTCTTTTTATTCATCCGTCCCTAATAATCCGACTCCACTCTCTTGCCTCAGAACCAAGACGAGACATTAACAGATCAATCGGAGAAAGACAAAACCCTAAGGAAACCGACCAAGATTCTTCCATGTCCAAGATGCAACAGTATGGAAACAAAATTCTGTTATTACAACAATTACAACGTAAACCAACCTCGCCATTTCTGCAAAGCTTGTCAAAGATATTGGACCTCTGGTGGGACCATGAGAAGTGTCCCAGTTGGAGCTGGACGACGCAAGAATAAGAGCAACTTATCTTCTTCACATTACCGCCATGTCACCATCTCCGAAACAAACGGTCCGGTCCTTAGTTTCAGCCTCGGAGATGATCAGAAGGTCTCGAATAATACGTTCGGGCATCCGAAGCTAGTGGTGGCTCGGATAGACAACAATGACCACCACAAAAATGATGAATCAAGAACATGTAACAACGAAATGAACGGTTTGGATTGCTTTCCGGGAGTTTCGTGGCCGTACACGTGGAATCCTGGTTATTACCCGGTTTACCCTTCTTGGAACATGTCAATGTTGTCTTCTTCGCCTAATTCATCAAGTCCTAATTCTACTCTTGGTAAGCATTCGAGAGACGAAGATGAGACGATGAAGCGAAGACAGAAGAATGGATCTGTACTGGTTCCTAAAACTTTGAGAATTGATGATCCTAATGAAGCTGCAAAGAGTTCTATATGGGCAACACTTGGGATCAAGAACGAAGTCATGTTCAAAGGGTTTGATTCGATGAAAGAGGTTAAGATTAACAATGAAGAAACAGAGACTTCTCTTGTTCTTTGTGCGAATCCAGCTGCGTTATCAAGATCAATCAAGTTCCATGAACGGATGTGATCCTATACTTACTATATATATATATATATGTATAGATTTGGCTTACCTGTTTTTTTTTTTTTTTTTTTCCGACTTTGTATTCATAGGCTTTAACAGATTTTGTACCATTTACTTTTTACTTTTAATTCTCAAGTTTGATTTTCGTTGTGAGAATAAATAACGGTGAAAGAAAAGTTCAGTTTGAGGCATAGAGGCTAGAGCTCACAGTACGTACTAGGTCTGAGCAAAATATTCAGAGTCGAAAAACTGAAAAATCGAACCGGAACCGAATCGAATTATAAGGTACCGAACCAAACCGAATATAAATACCCGAATGATTCTTTTTATAAAATATTTTAATCAAACCGGAACTAAACCGAATCGGAACCGGAACCGAACCGAAACCCGAACGGGTACCCGAAATACAATTATAAATCTAAAAATATTATGTATATCTTTAGTTTTGAAATAACCAAAATACCAAAATTACAATTATAAACTGAATATATTAGTTATGTTTCGATCGAAATAACCCAAATACTATAAATATTCAAAAATCTTTAGTTACATTTATCAAAATTAAATAATTTTTGCAAAATTTAACCAAAATTTATTTATTTTTTTTAGTTTTTTCGAGAATTGAGATAAATTTCGGGTACTCGAACGGCCGAACCCGGGCGAAACTGAAATCGAATCTGATCCGAAAAAGGAAATACCCGAATGGATCCTAGACTTCTAAAATTTGGGTACCCGAAAAAATTAACCCGAATCCGAACAGATATCCGATTGCTTAGTACGTACAACTGTAAGAGAACTGTTACATAAATTATGAGGTAGACATCTTATTTACTTTACACATGAGTGGATTAATATAAACAAGTAACGATCATATAATGCATAAAAGCAACGTGTTCTTGAATATTATCTCGTTTATGCGATAACTAATAATTGTGAACTGGTGTGTGTGGGTGGGAACGACAAAACAGCACAAGCTTAAGACTAAGACAATGCGATGATTTTTTGTTGTTGTTGAATATGGAAACAAGCTAACAAATACAAAACAGTAAATTATGGGTGGATATTAGAGCATCATTAACGCTGAAACCTTAAGTGTGTCTTTTAGATTTTTTGATTAAAAAATGATTTAATCTGGTGAAAAATTGATGAAACGGGTCTGTGGACTGAGCCTGTTGAAACGGGGTCGTCGGATGTGTAGAAGACACGTGTCGCCGTTTGGTTGGACCGAAGGAAAACAAAAAAGAAAAGAAAAAAAGGTTGCGAAATGATCGATCTCTTCGTCTTTCTCTCTCTCTCTCTCTTATCCGAAGGAGACGGCGATGGCGATCGGGTTTGCGTTTCGGCGGCAACGAAATCAGTCTCCCGCCCAGAGGAAGAGGATATGATCTTGATCTGCTTCTGTCTCTTGACGATAGGGTTCTCGAAACTCCTCCCGCTTCTCCTTCTGCTCCACCCGGTGAGCCCTGTCTTTGATCTCTATTTCTGGTTGTATAATAGATATGATGATTGAAAATATCCATCTTTTTCCCATTCCATTCGCTCAAATTTCTGTAAAGTTTCGTTTTCCTCTCTTAGATTGATATTTCTCAATTCGGAGGCTTTGTTGTTGTATTATTTGCGCAGTATATCTCACGGATGATGAATCCCCCAAACGTAGGGCTCACGCGGACTTGTCTGACTTCAGAAGTGTCGTTCAAGATTGCCTTCACTATGACCCTAAACCACTCGCCAAGCTTAAAGGCTCCAATTGCTCCACTCTCAACGACATTGAAAAGTTTTCTGGCTTGCGCATAAGGTAAAATCAAAACCATGTTTTTTTATATCTTGTGTCTGATTACCAGCTTAAGCATACCGGACCACATTTCTCGATTTGCTCCTTGCCTGAAAATTTCACTTTTCATCAAACTCGCATATTAAGTCTACCTAAAGCAAAAATTAGCAATGTGCATTGCAGCTACAAGGCCTAATGTATATAGTTGCAGTTTCTGTTTTTCATCTCAATCCCATTGTTTCATTAGCCAATCTTTTGGTTGGTTTCTTGTAGGAATCAATTACTTAGCCCTGCAGAGATTAGTGATCGGTTTTCAGATATTCGTTTCGTTCGATTGCCAACAATTAAGGAACATGTTTCTCTATACATGAGGCTTTCTCTATGTTTCTTCTTATGGACATGTTTTATTTATCCCTTTAGATCCTCTAAATCCATGATTTACCTATAATCTTTCTGCAACTGGTATATTGGAGATCGAATTGGTAGTTTCAGATTAGGACTGGTTAAGTTAAGTAACACAACTAGTTAAGTTAAGTTAAGTTTGAATGAAAACACACTAAAATTAACAAAGTTAACTTCAGTTAAAACACAACTAAACCAAAACTAAAGTTATTGAAAACTTAGTTGATGTGTGATGGAGACATAAGTCATTAAGATGAGTGACTTAAATCTCTAAACCTAACCCGAAATAAATGAAAAATTAGATGGCTCCTTTTATTTATTACACTTGTTCATAAGTGTAATATCTCCTCTAAAAACTGATTAGCTCCTCCTCAAAACTCTCTCTCTCTCTTAGCTCCTCTCAAAACTCTCTCTCTCTGCTAGCTCCTCTCAAAATGAATCTGAATTTTACAGATCCTTTAAACTCCTCCCAAAGCTATGTTGATCTCTTGAATAGCCAACAAGAGATTAACAGTCCCGAAACCTTGCCTCAAGAAACAGATTCACCTTTAAACCGAAGAGCTCCAACCACAAGATGGAAAGTTGTAGAAGAAAAAGTTCTTGTACAATGTTGGTTAAACACAAGCAAAGATGCAGTTGTGGGAAATGAGCAGAAATCAGTGGCTTTTTGGCGTAGAGTTGCTGACTTGTACTCTGCAAGTCCTCTTGTGGTTGGTCTAGCACCAAGGGAGCCCAATACTTGTAAGCAGAAATGGAGGAAAATCAGTGAGAGTGTCAGCAAGTTCGCATGCTGCTATGAGTACGCCTGCCGTAACAAGAAGAGTGGCCAGAATGAAGACGATATTATGGAGATGGCTCACCAGTTGTACACCTCTGATCACCCAAAGAAGCTGAAGTTTAGCTTGGAACATGCTTGGAGAATGCTCAAGAATGATCAGAAATGGTGTAAATATGTTGAGGAAAAACAGAAACCGCCTGGTGCTTCATCCACCTCCACCACCGCCTGCCATGTGGAGGAAGAAACAGAGGAGAGGCCATTGGGTGTGAAGGCTTCAAAGGCCAAGGGGAAGAAGAGAGTTAGGGGGCAGAGTGAAGATGCTGGGGAGAGTTCTTAGAAGGTGCTTCAAGAGATGTGGGTTATCAAAAAGGAGGACTTGGCTGGTCAAGAGAAAATACTATCT
>PKMM01018673.1:0-25034 GCA_002933915.1 Eutrema heterophyllum
CTTCACTCTTGTGGGTCAGCATCCTTTTCATGGTCTTCCTCATGAGCACCCCATGGATCATATTGAGAGGTTTGATGACTTGGTTACTAGCATCAAGTACAATGGAGTGTCTAATGATTACCTTTTCTGTATCTTTTCTCATATTCTCTTGGTGGGGATGCATCTTACTAGCTGAAGCAGTTGCTGCCTGGATCACTGACTACTTGGGAGGAAACTAAGAACGCGTTCCTGAACAATTTTTATGATGAAGCAAGATCCGAGGAGTTTAGGAACAAGATCTCTCAATTTTCCCAAGGAGTGACTGAGGCATTTAAGGCTGCTTGGATTCGATTTAGGTCGTATCAGAGGGATTGTCCACATCATGGGTTCACTAAGGTTCAGTTGCTGGGTATCTTCTTTAGAGGGATTGACTGGAGGTATCAGATGGCCTTAGATGCTGCGAGTAATGGGACCTTCAACACCCGGTATCCAGACGATGCTTATGTGCTGATTGAAAACTTGGCATCTAGCAATAACGCCAAGAATGCAGACTTTGAGCGAAGGAAACAGGCTGGGAGCATGGATGGATCGCAGATTGTTGAGGTTCAGACCAAGCTGGATTCAGTGCACAATCTTCTGATGGAAAAGACGAATAAAGCTGTTCACTTTGCTGATGAGGATGAAGTGAAAGGTGTTAACTACATTGGTGGTGCTGGATTTCAAAGTCAAGGTTGAATCTATGCTTGAACAGATTCTTGAGGGACATCAGAAGATGACAGTGGATTTTAATGGGAAGATGGATGCCATGTACACAGATCTGAATGGGAAAATCGAGGCTCTCAACATTCATCAGAAGATGCTGGAAACTCAAATAGCTCAGACTTCAGCGGGTGTCAAGAGAAAGATGGTTCATGCACATAATGAACACGTCAATGCAATCACCATAAGAGGTGATTTTGAACATGATACGCAGTGTCGACCGACACCACCCAGTGTCGATCGACACCACTGCAGATACTTTCACGGGACATCTCAAAACCCCGTGTATCGAGCGACACCACTACCTGTGTCGATCGACACCAACCTAAAGAGACGACATAGAAGCCTTGTATCGATCGACACCAGCCTTGTATCGGTCGTAACCCTTCGCAGACTGAGCCAGAAACTGTGAAAACACCCAAAATTGTCGAGGAAAGGGTTTACAAGCCTAAGGTGCCATATCCTATACCACCTAGACACCTCAGAGATCCCATTACTGCAGAGAAGTTGCTCAGGTTTGAGAAGATGGTAAGGAGGATTCCCCATACGATGTCTTTTGAAGAAGCTTTGGAATACCGCCCTTTGCTTAGTCACTTCCGAGATTGCAGAGAAACTCTAGAAGAGATCGAGGCACTCTTCGTCAAGGCAAGAAGCACACCACCACCATTGAAGCAGTTGACTAAGAGAGAAGACCCAGGAAAATTTTCAGTTCTATGCTCTATCTCTGGAGTTGAATTCAAAGAATCTCTCGTTGATTTAGGGTCTAGCGTCAATGTCCTGTCAAGGGCAATTGCAGAGAGGTTGGAAATTGCTGATATAAGATCTCTTAAGACGTCTCTTACATTCGCGAACTCTTCCACCTCAATTCCATATGGTACCATCCCTGATTTGCTGGTTAAAGTAGGAGATTGTATGGTTCCTACTGATTTTCAGGTGTGGAGATGAGTGCAAGATCTAGTACGCCTTTGATTCTTGGAAGACCGTTCATGGCTACAGTTGGTGCAGTTATAGACACGCCCAGTAAGAGAATCTCATTCTCATACATTGACAAGGAGATCTCCTACAAAGTCATTCCTTCTAGAGGAGCTCCCAAACATATCTCTTACATCACCGTTGTTACAGGAGAGACGTTGATGGTTGATCTTCTGGAAGAGCCTTATGATGAGCCAACTGTCATAGACGTTTTAGATGGTCCTTCTATCATCACGAAGAGAAACATCACAACGGCTAAGGCAAAGAAAAAGGTGAAGAGCAAAAGAGTCAAGGGTGCTGCCTATATGACTTTAATCCCTCATAAGTGTGATGGAGATTCGATTGAGTATAAGGTGAAGTGCAAAGGAACATCAAAACCATTATCTAAGGCTAGAGTTATTCTTACTTTGGAGCTGAAAGAGAAATGAAAGGAGGTTGTGGAGAGCATGTTGAGCAGAACTCTAAAGCTGGAAGTGTCTAGTTGTAGAACTTGCCTGGGAGTAAGTTCTCAATTTTTTCCTGACTGATCACGTGAGCCAAAGTCAAGCTAAAGACTAAAAACAAGCGCTTAGTGGGAGGCAACCCACTGGTGAGTCTGTATATAAGTCTTTTATTTTTGTTTTTTTTTTCGTTTTTGTGTCTTGTGTCTTTGTGTGAATCAGATGAACATGTGATGTGTCGACCGATACCAGAATGGTATCGGTCAACACAAGGAGGAGCAGAGATTGCATCAACCCATGATCCGAGTATCGATCGATACCAGTAATGGTATCGGTCGATACCCCACGCGTAGGTAAGTTTCCTTTTCAAACTCTTGGGTTTTCTCTTTCTCTCCACAGCCTCCATCGATTCCACTCAGTTCTTTTGGTTTCTTTTACCAACTCTAGGCTAAATAACACTAGGGACAGTGTTATTTAAGTCTGGGGGAGGTAGTTGCTGACAACGTTTTTGTTTTTCTTAGAGTCAGTCGTTTTTGAGTCAAAAGTTGTTTTATCGAGTCAAAACCTGTTGTAGATTATGATCTTTTTCTTGAATCTATTGTTCTGACTTTGCTTTTGAGTGAACAGTGTTACAGAATCAGTTCTGGATCGGACTAATGAAAAATTCAAAGGCTGACCAGTTAACTAGAAGACACCAATGTTTCCAGCAGAGTTCATTCGAGCTTGAGCCAAATTTTTGCACTTCATCGATGTGGTTGATGTCCATAGAGCGTGATTCCTAATTCATATCTGACGAAGGAACCCATGTGTTTAAAGTAATGGTATCTTTCTCCCCTGTTATAAGTTAATAAATAAGAGCATAAAAAGATGAAATGATTTTCTTCTGAGTAGAGGGCTAGGAAAATTTCCAGCGATCCCATTATTATACTTGTGAATGAATGATCACACAAAGGTTGGAAGCGAGGTTAGGAAAATTTCCTGTGATACCATTATTCGCCTACACCTTTGATACATAGAGAGGGAAGAACCGGGGATTCGATGGCAAACACCATCAATACTCGCGTCTCAAACCTTGATATGTATATGCGAATCTTAAAAAAAAAAAAAGAACATGATGTGAAATAAGTCTGGGGGAGAGAAAAACAATGCCAAAAAGTGTGAAAATTGGGTGGTTCTTTTGTCATGATATTGTATGGGAAAGAGTCTAGAAGGTTCTTGGCATTGACTACAGCGATGAAACTAGCGATGAAGGCTTGAATGGATAATGTTGTGAAATAATGTGTGGAGTCTGGGAAACTGCGAATGTTTACGGAGAAGTACATGGTGGTCTTATCTTGGAATTGGTTAGGTAACATATGAGCGCTAAGTTGAAGGGTCATTGCAGTGTTTCAAGAACATGTGAGTCTCCGTGTTTTTCAAACCTCTTTCTCTTGTTTAGTTTTCTGTTTGCTTGAGGGCAAGCAAAGACTGAGTCTGGGGGAGTTGATATATCATGGTTTTTACCCCTTTTTGACCATGATATAAGTCCTTTTTATCGAGTCTTTCTAGTGTTTTTTGAGTCTTTTAGAGTCTTTTCAGCTTTTAGGTACGTTTGGAGCATAATTGGAGATATTGAAGCATTCTGGAGCTTTTTGGAGCAAAGTAGAGATCATGTAGCTGAGAAGTTGATTTGAAGCCCGAGTATTGACCGATACCACTTATGGTATCGATCGATACCGACTGCAGCGAAACACAAGTCGCGACTTTTCTGAAGTTTAAAGAATCTGCACCTTGGTCCAGAAGACTTTAATAATTACAATAAAACCCCAAAACGTGTTTTAGCATTATAATTAGGTTTTCCAACCACTTTGTTGGCTAAACTTTATTTTATTCTTCATACTTTGAGAGAGATTGGTTCCATGGTTTTTGGGAGAATATTCTAAACTCCTTTGTTTCTTATTGATTTCTTCTATGCAATTCTATTCATCTATGATTTCTGTTCCATTAATCATGTCTGAGTAGATCCACTTTAGGTTTAGGGTTTTCTCATAAAGGATTTCATTGAGTGCTGGTAATTGATTGGTTATGATTCATAATCTAAATTAGTTTTTCACCTTAGGTTGTTCTCAGAGCTAATTCTAGGTTGACGAATTTGGAACTTAGATCTTAGGTTAATCGATTAGGCATGACAGTGTAATTGATAATCTGACAGAACTTAGGGTGAGCAAAATAGCTATCCGCAAAGAGATTTGGTTTAGTTGTTTTGTGAACATATCAAACCTGAACTTTAAAGCTGGTTTAGATCTTTAGGATTTGCAAAGAGATTTGAGATTATGGGATTTAGATTTAGATAATTCTCGCAACGACAGTTGGTTAATTATAGCTTAGTGATTTGAGTTCAAGAACCGTGCATAACCTGAATCCTGATTAATTGATTTATCTGCATTCTCTGATTTCCTGAGAAATACCTTGAACCTATCTCTCCTCCATTGAATTTACAACAGTTTAATTTGCATTGTTATTTTCTTTTCATTGATTTATTTAGCTTAATTCTATTCTATTTAATCTATTGTGTGATTCTTGAGTCTTTGTGGTTCGACCCCTACTATACTGCAGCCACAGCTTTAGTACTTTTAGGGTGTTAATTTTGAGCTTATCAGCTATGGAGAAATTCCGCTCGTATGTGGTCGGCTCAAAGGTTGTGGTCTACAAGGATCACGCGGCTTTGGGGTATATACATGCCAAGAAGGATACCAAGTCGAGACTTCAACGATGGATGTTGCTCTTGCAAGAGTTCGATATGGAAATAGTAGACAAGAAAGGCATTGAAAATGGGGTCGCGGACCACTTGTCTAGGTTGAGAATCGAAGGCCTTGTTCCGATAGACGACAAACTCCCCGAAGAAAAGTCTTATGTTGATTGATGTCTTGAGGAAAGGTTATGAGGCGGTGATGGTTTTTGAGGAGGCCAAGAGTTTGGAAGACGGCAAGCTACCTTGGTACGCGGATTTTGTAAACTACTTGGCTTGCGGAAGAGAGCCGCCGAGGTTAGAAGGATACAAAAGGAAGAAGTTCTTCCATGATGTCACTCGGTTCTATTGGGATGAGCCGTTCCTCTACAAGTTGTGCTCGGATGGTCTCTACCGACGGTGTGTCCCAGAAGAAGAGGCTAATGGGGTTTTGTTTCATTGTCACGGTTCATCTTATGGTGGTCACTTTGCTTCTTACAAGACGGCGACAAAAGTTCTTCAATCCGGCTTTTGGTGGCCAAGCTTATTCAAGGATGCGCATGCTTTTGTTTCCACTTGTGATGCGTGCCAAAGGAAGGGAAACATTGGTAGAAGAGACGAGATGCCTCAAAACCCAATCTTTGAAGTGGAACTCTTTGATGTGTGGGGAATAAACTTCATGGGACCGTTCCCTTCATCTTACGGGAACCAATACATTTTGGTGGCGGTGGATTATGTTTCTAAATGGGTTGAAGCCATAACAAGCCCTACAAATGACGCCAAGGTGGTCATTAAACTCTTCAAGTCCATCATCTTCCCGCGATTTGGTGTTCCCCGGGTTGTGATAAGTGATGGTGGCACCCATTTCATAAACAAGGTGTTTGAGAGCTTGCTCAAAAGGCATGGAGTCAAACACAAGGTGGCCACACCTTATCACTTCCAAACGAGTGGGCAAGTGGAGGTTTCTAACCGACAAATCAAGGCGATTCTAGAGAAGACCGTTGGAACTACAAGAAAAGATTGGTTCATGAAGCTTGATGACACATTGTGGGCCTATCGAACCGCCTACAAGACACCGATTGGGACAACCCCATTCAATATTCTTTATGGAAAAACTTGTCACTTGCCGGTTGAGTTGGAGTAAAAAGCCTTATGGGCGGTTAAACTTCTCAATTTTGATCTTAAGACCGCACAAGAAAGACGTTTGATTCAACTCCAAGAGCTCGATGAGATTAGGCTAGAGGCCTATGAAAGTTCAAAGATATACAAAGAACGGACCAAGGCGTTTCACGACAAGAAGATTGTGCGTAAGGATTTTAGAACGGGAGACCAAGTGTTACTATTTAACTCCCGGTTGAAGCTATTTCCCGGGAAGTTGCGGTCTCGATGGTCCGGTCCATTTGAAATCAAAGAGATGAGACCTTATGGAGCCGTTGTTCTCGTGAACAAGAATGAGGAGGAGGAGTTGCAAACGGGCAAAGACTCAAGCCATATCATGCCAATGAGTTCTTTGATGAAGGGACTTCACTCCCCCTCGATGATGCTCCTCCTTCTGCCTAAGCGGGTAACCAACGTCGAACTTAGTGACGTTAAATAAATTTCTCTTGGGAGACACCCAAGCTTATCCTTGTATATACTTTTATATTCTCTTATTTTCTCTTTTTCGTAGTGCGGTTTGATGTTTTTGTTGAGTGTTTTTAGGGGCTCCAAGGTCAATAAGGCCATACCGATGTTCAATACCGATTTATGACATCGGTATGGACCATGCCGAGTGAAGAAGGTAGCCACACCGAGGTAACAAATCGGTGTTTCTCCTCGGTGTGGAATCAGTGGGAAAATGCCCTTAACACCGATGTGCACACCGAGGAGTGACCTCGGTACACGGCGATGAGCTTTCAAAAGTGACAATACCGACGTGCAAAACCGACATGTGACGTCGGTATGGAGCGTGGTGATGAGAACCCAACACCGAGGAGTGACCTCGGTATGCAACTAGGGAGAGCTTTCAAAATTCGTCGATACCGAGGTAACATATCGGTACAGCTCCTCGGTGTGGAAACAGAGGCTTTTGCTCTTAGCCTAGAGGTAGAACACCGAGGAGTGACCTTGGTATTGGTCGAAAAATTGGTCGACACCGAGGTGTCATACCGATGAGTGATCTCGGTGTTGGCTATTTTTTAAAACCGACCCACTTCCCGACCCAGGTAAGACCCGACCCGCCCAGGTAAGTTTCCCTTTCTCCTTCCTTTTTCACGACAAAACCCTTGCTCCCTCTCCAATTTTGCGGCCACCTCCATTGTTTTTCAACCTAAGAACACACTTTTCTTCATAAATCCCTCTTCTTTCACTCAAATTTCATGATTCAAAGTGCTGCATTCTCGATTTTCNCAAGGAGTGACCTCGGTACACGGCGATGAGCTTTCAAAAGTGACAATACCGACGTGCAAAACCGACATGTGACGTCGGTATGGAGCGTGGTGATGAGAACCCAGCACCGAGGAGTGACCTCGGTATGCAACTAGGGAGAGCTTTCAAAATTCGTCGATACCGAGGTAACATATCGGTACAGCTCCTCGGTGTGGAAACATAGGCTTTTGCTCTTAGCCCCGAGGTAGAACACCGAGGAGTGACCTTGGTATTGGTCGAAAAATTGGTCGACACCGAGGTGTCATACCGATGAGTGATCTCGGTGTTGGCTATTTTTTAAAACCGACCCACTTCCCGACCCAGGTAAGACCCGACCCGCCCAGGTAAGTTTCCCTTTCTCCTTCCTTTTTCACGACAAAACCCTTGCTCCCTCTCCAATTTTGCGGCCACCTCCATTGTTTTTCAACCTAAGAACACACTTTTCTTCATAAATCCCTCTTCTTTCACTCAAATTTCATGATTCAAAGTGCTGCATTCTCGATTTTCCCTGCTCTTTTTGGATTCATCGTCATTTTAGGCATTTAATCCCGAGCACCCAAGGTATTTTTTCCCTAAATTTTTTGAAAACCTTGAATTTGTTCTTCAATGGAAACCTCTTGAAAGTGGTTAGATATTGTGTTTCACTTGTGAATATGCCTTTGGATTAGGTTTCTAATGGCTGAATTAGGTGATTCATGGGCAAATTTTTGCTAGCTTTGAGAGATTTAGAGGATTTGGGATTTTGAGAGATTTTGGATTTAGAGATTACAATTTGGAGAATTTGATTGTGCTTTGGATGTCTTCTTCCTCTTTGTGTTGAATTTGATTCTTGAAAACTTTTGCTCGAGCCTTGATGAAACTCGTGTGGTCTTATCCCTTGAACTCATGAAATTTTTCTCGAGTAATTTTGTAGGTACCATGGCGAAAGACGGTGTTCCAACTACTCGATCAACGACTGGCGCAAAAGCCAAAGGCAAGGCCATTGCAAAACCCACCACTGCCAAAAGCAAGAGCGCCACAAAAACTTCCACCACCAAGGCTAAAGCCGCGGCAACTACCTCTAAAGCTAGCAATGCGGCTCTTGCAAAAGCTTCTAAGGAAAAGGCTAAGGGCAAGAGAGTTGCGGAAGAAGAGGAAAGTGATAGCGAGGGTTCGGATGGAGGAAGCTCTAATGGGGAAGAGCAATCGACAAAGCTGAGCCGAGGTGACTACCTCACCAAGCTCTACTCGATGAAATTTAAGCAAGGGAAATTCGTTGATTCGGACATGTTGGAGAAGATGGGCATCCTTGAGGATGTATGGATACTCTTTGAGAACATGGGCCTTGGCAAGTTTATGAGGATGAAGTATGAAGCTTTCAAAGCCCTCTCTTGCGCGTTCCTAACGACTCTTCGAGCGAGATTCTATGAAACGGCAAAGGAAAACACCGGGTTCGGGATTCTTAAGTTCGAGAATAACGATGTCACCTATGCGGTCACATTCTATGAGATATGCGAGATATTTGGGTTCAAGGAAGAAGGGACCTATGGTGGGACATTCTTCGAGAATCTATAATTGCTTGCGGTGCATTCGAAGCTGGCAATTCAAAGAATGCAAGCATACAACACCCGGCCATCCGGTATGCGCACAAGGCGTTGGTCCACTCGTTCTACGGCAAGGTGGAGTTTGACTCGGTTGCAACAGAGGACTTGGAGTTCTTAGGAGTCGGTTTGAAACCACTTCTCCCCACTCTAAAAAATGGGAGAGAATTCGAGGGACCGGAGAAGATTCCTTGCCCGCGACAATGTTGGTACGAAACATGTTTGCTATTCGGGATTGGGCTTGGAAGACAAAGTCCAAAAAAACGGCCATATGCATCAGATGGCTCATCACACCCATTCTCATGGCGAAGGGAGTTAAACTCTCGGTTAGCTCCCAAGAATGGAAACTCTTGGATGCGGGTTACCTTGGGAAGACACGTTTCTACAAAGGGATAATAGACGGGAAGATTGGATACAATCTCCAACTCACCAAGACTAACACGGCACAAGTTTTGTTGCCAAATCCCGTCATCACCGACCTCTGTAATCCGAGGAACGTCATCTTTTACCCGACCCAAGAGTATCTCTACAACCGGATGGTTGAGCCACCGATGGATGCCTTCCGCAAGAGAACTCAATGGGAGAGCAAAGCCGCAACAACAAGCAACCTCGACGAGCCTCCTGATTCCGAGGACAAAGCGCCTATTGAGTCGCCACCCGAGAGCATCTATGGTAATGAGAGCTACCATTTCGACCCGTTTAATGGTGCCATGCCCAACATCGCCACCCGCCATGCTCATCACCAATCTCGGATGCTTCAACGATGGTGTAAGTGGCAAGACACCAACATGAGGAAGATGGTGGAGACGATAAAAAGTTTGAAGAAGAAGGTGAAGTCGATGGGCAAGGTTATCAAGGAGTTAAGTGGAGAAGTCGGGACTTCTTATACCCGAGATGATGTGGTTGGTAGAGAGTTGATATCGCACACGGCGACGACTCAACCAATAGCCCGTGAGGACAGAGCGGCCAAGAGGAGAGCAATGCGGTCACCGTCTCCCATCTCAAGTAATCCGTCCTACTCGATGGGGTCTTCATCCCCATCTCAAAGTTTCTAGGTACGTTTCCAAAACGCTTGTATATATTTTTTTTTCTCTTTGAGTCTTACATTGTATAGTTTTCTTTTGTTTTTGGTTCTTTCCTTGAATTTATTTCACACTGGGACGGTGTGATTTAAGTTTGGGGGAGGGACCGGCATCTAATCTTGTTTATTTTGATCTTATTTTTGATTTTAGCATTTTGAGTCTCATACATTTCATGCATTCATCTAAGGCATAGAAAAACCAAAAAAATCAAAAATTTTGAAAATTTTAAACCACAAAAAGAAGTCATTTAGTTTGCATTTCATGAATAGGATCGAGTCTAGTAGCATATAGGTTGCATTGCACGTGCATAGGGAGCAATGATGATTTTTCCTTATAGAGTAACACCAAAAGAAATTGATTCATCGCCCACGTTCGTAGTTGTTTGATGCATTTAGGCAAGTTTGAAAGTAAAGACGAACCATTTTTAGATCTCATGCTTCATCATACTTGTCTTGGTTAAAACAAGCTTGAATTGCATCCAAATCCATCTAAGTGATAACCTTAAATTTGACTCGCAAATATCATGTTTATGCATTCTTGAATGGATTCGTGGATCACCATATACACACTTGGATAATCTTTCCCCTTTTTCACCACTCTTGTTTATCCAAGTAGCCATATCCCATCATTGGAATGGTTTCCCCTACCTTGACAATAACCTCCTTTCTAGCCATTGTTATTCGTGTGTGATTTGTGAGGCCTTCTTTTGAGCAAACTTGGCAAAAAGTGTTAGGTTTAGGGCGACAATGAGGAATTCTCATGTAGATTTAACTCGTTCATCATGGAGTTAATCTAGGATTAGGCTAGATAGGTTGGTGGCTCTTGGTTTGACATGGGAGCGGTTTAGGAATTAGGTGATTGGATTTTGTTTGGAATGATTCAGTGGAATGGAAAGACAAATAGGGAGGAAGAAAGATGGGATTGAAATTTATAGATTGGTTGGTGCAAAATCATAAGAATAGCTTTAAGAATAAGTTAGCCTCGAAAATTCAAAGAAAAAGAAGAAAGCCGAAAAGGCCAAAGCAACAAAGAAGCAAAAGAGGCGTGAACAAAAGAAGAAAAAGGAGAGCTAAAAACAACAAAGGAAGCACCAAACCATGAAAACAAGGAAGAAGAAGTCGATCCCCGTATGAGAAAAAGATGGAGAGAAGGAACGAGAAGCACCTTTTGGGTCATGAAGGCAAAATGCCTTGAGAGAAAAGGGTAGCTTAGGATTGGAGCATAACGGGTTAGAAAGAAATATGTTAGAGACACTCTAGGCATTTGGGTAGATGAGAATTCACCCTTGTATGCATAGATTGCCTTTTACCTTTAGCATTTTGCTAAGGTTTGCTCCTTCCATGAGAGATCCCTATATTTGATTACCCGTGCGTGATAATGAGATCATTTTCATCTCATAACCGAGTCCCTAGCCAAACGAATTCATTTGACCTTGCATAAACGCGATTCACGGTTACACCATTAATCAATGTTAAGGGGTTGGAGAATAAGATTGCTTGTGAAGATTGGGGCTTGGATTTGATGCATGATGAGATAGGAATGGCTAACTCCTTTGGAGTAGACGCGCTTGGTGCATTTTAGAACTACAAACTTGGGCGATGAATGTGATTTCTTTTCATGTTGCGTGAGGATTTGAGCTCCCGCTCTCATATATCCTCTTCCTCTTCTTACCTTTGTTTGTTTGAGGACAAGCAAAAGACTAAGTTTGGGGGAGTTGATATCATCATATTTTGCATCATTCTAGCATTCATATCACTAAGGTTTCGTGTCATTTGCATGTAGATCATGTCATTTCCTTAGCGTTTTAGTCATCTTAGGAGTTTAGGACATTGCATTACATTCTAGAGAGTCTTTGCATGTTTTGGATCGTGCTTTAGGTACTTTGGAGGAGGTTCGAGAATTGGGACGTGAGACCGTTTGGATTGAAGGCAAGAAAAAGAAGATTAAAGACTTAAAGAAGCTTGTCGAGCCATCATACCGAGGTCACGCCTCGGTGTAGCTTCATCGGTGTGACCTCGGCAACTCCATACCGCGAACGAGACCTCCCCACACCGACATGTGACTTCGGTATCGCAACTTCAGGGGACTACACCTCGGTGTAGAAATAGAAGGAAAACCTCTTAGCCCCGACGTGCAATACCGAGGAGTGACATCGGTGTAGGCAACATCACTTTCCAACCTCGACACCGAGGTCACTCATCGGTGTGACTCCTCGGTACATTTCCTCCGGACAACTCTCTCCATCCCAGAACCGAGGTCACACCTCGATGTGCTCCTCCTCGATGCATCTTCCAAAGGCAACGAACCCACCTCACACCGAGGTCACACATCGGTGTAGCATCTCGGTGTGAAATCAGAGACAATTCTCCTTAGCACCGAGGTGCCACATCGGTGTAGACGACCCAGCAATCACTTTTTACCCATTGATACCTCATATACTACATAGTATATTGAGAATTGATCTCAAATCAAGACTCCAAAATGCTTGTATCAATAACTTGCTGAACGACTGACACTCTTCATATAGAGCTTCATTACAGTCCGATAACAAATCATCAAATTCATCCTTCTGCCTCAAATGATCCTCCGTGGGAATACTTGTAGATTCATTAAAACTATTATTCACACTTGGAAAAACTCAGAGTCGGGTTTTCAACATGATCTATATCAGATTCATGTTCTAATCTAACTGCCTGCTCAGGGAAATCTAATTCTTCACCATGTAGATACCAATTTGTATATGTGGGAAGAAAACCATGCCAGATTAAATCACCCTCAACCTCGACCCTAATCTTGTATTTAACAAGGCAGCAGCGTTGACAAGGACACTTTATCATGTCTGTCTTAATATTACCAAAGGCAAAATTCAAAAAATCTTTGACACCACTTATGTAGTCTTGAGATAAACGATGTTTAGATATCCAAGACTTGTCCATTTTAAAATCAGTCTACGAATAAAGTAAAACAAATATCAACTATTGACCAAATTTAACATAGAAAATTATCACAACCACTGCAAATCTACATTTTCTAGCAGAAGTAGCATCAAATTTTTCTGAGATCAAAATATAATCTAATCAAAACGCCAATATAAAGCAAAATAGAAATGTCAAGCAAAGACAACTATACGATCTTCCAAAACTAAATAGAAGATACTTAAATGAAAACACAAAAACGCACAAAGTAGATACAAAACCTACCTGGTAGAAGAAGATCACAAAGGAACCAACGAGCAGCGTATCCCTTCCCACGAGCACAGATTTGTACAAAACTACGAAATCAACAAAATTAAACTATTAGAATCGATATGCATTATAAAAAACGCAGCAAATTTTTACCGAACGAATCTTCACTGTCGAGCTATCACGTAAAAAAGCTTCTGAAACTGGATGTTAGATATGCTTGTGTGCCTTTGAGATGGAATCGAAATTGATTTCAAACGAATCGAAAGTCTAAATCGATGAGATCGAAAGGGTTAGGTCAGAAACTCTAGAAATTGAAAGAAATTGATTCCTAATTTCTGAAATCGATAATTGAAAAAGGATTTGAAGTTTTTGTGCGTTTCATAATCGTAAACTCTCATATAGTTGACAAAAAAAGAATTAATAAAAAAATAAACTGATCATGGGTCTTTTGTTTAATGGACCTTACTCTTTAACAATTAACATTACATATATAAATGTTAATGTTAAAGTCGGTTAACAAACCGACGTTAAATTCTTTCTTTTTAAAAATGTTAAAATCGGTTTACGAAATGATGTTAATTAACTGATGTTTTCCAGCGAATTTCTTGTAGTGCAATTGGTTGAAAAAACCCTAAACAAATGATTTAGCACGAAATAAAAAATAATGTATGAAATTTAAATTTTTATTTAGGGGTAGTATAATTCGTTTATAAGTTTAGCATATGAGCTTATTTCAGATATGAGCCAATTTTCTTATATTCTTTTTTCAAACCAACGGATCTATTATTCAAAGACCACACTTATCATCCAAACTCTTTTGTTGTCACAGTAGTGACAATTCAAACTATTCATGTTGACATTCTTAAAACAACGTGGTTTTGCATATCTTTCAATAATCGAAAAAGAATATTTTTTTCCAGACCCATTCTCGTTGCAGTAAATAAGAACTATTAACCTTATTTGTCTTCCTTTTTTCCTTGAAGTTGTTTCATAACAAAAGAATGATCAGCTTGTAATTTGTAAAACAAATCATTTCGCTCCATATTAAAAACATCTTTCATACTAAACTTATCCATTTTTCCATTATAGCTTATGGTTTCTTCTCCATGTCTTGTACATCAACTTAACCACTCTCTTCAAAATGACGAAATTACTTAATTCCATGTTGTAACTTATTTTTTTAAGCCAATCTCGAGAAAATTGGTGCTAAAATCTCGTTAAGGGTATACAAATTTCACTGTATCTTTTGCCTTCTCTAAAATCAGTTCTTTAGGGCTTGATTGGTATAGCGGATAGAAGAGCAGTAGCAATAAACATCATAAACAATATGTTGCTGAAGATGTATGCTTTGATTAATGTAGTGATTGACAGAACTGTGAAATATTATATGTAAAATTATTTAATATATTTATTCGTAAGCACTATATCTATAGTTATATTTATAATATAATTTTTAATAATTTTTTTCATATATTTCAATTGTATTTATTATATTATATTTTTATTAAAATTTTTATTTGAAAATTAATAAANATAAAAGTATGTCCGATGATTGTACGTCTCCACTTTTCTTGAAACCGTTTCTCTCTCATGCCCCCATGGATGCATTTTAGGGTCAAGTCGGTATGTTAGAGTCAAATCGGTATATTAATGGGTCAATTTGACTGTCAACCAAATCGAATGGTGTCAGATTGTGTAACACGCTGATGTTGATGGTTTCACATTCATTCCACATTTTTTGTTTTTGGGTCCTTTTACATCCCTTTAAATATAGATTTTGGAGTAGGAGAAAGCAAACACGCCTTTCATTCCACTTTCACTTAATCGTCTCCAAACTTTGGTCAGGAATGATTTTTCTTTTTATCGTTTTGGTACTCAAACATCGTGCTCATGGTGAGAGTCATCCAACATCAGCAAATCAGAGCAACCCAACTTCTCCATTTTCCGTGAGTGATGCTCAGTTGCTGGTCAACTCAACCTTACCGAGTCAGAGCAATCAGACATCTTCGTCTCCGGCCCAGCCAGGAGAGGCTGGACAGCACACTTACCCGATTCCTCCATTTCCGGTGAGGGTTCCTCCGTCTCCGGATCACGCAAACCAACCAGAACAACAATGTAACCCGGCTCCTCTGTCTCAGCCGCCGGATCACCCACCTCCACCGGGTCGGAGCAACCCGATCCCTCCATTTACGGCGAGGGTCACTCCGTCTTCGGATCACGCAATTCAACCAGAACAGCAATGTAACCCGACTCCTCTGTCTCAGTCGCCGGGTCAGAGCAACTCGAGGTACCAGAGAGCTTCTCAGTCAAACCCAAGTCAGAGGAACCGAACTCCTCCATTTCCGATGATCCAACTGGTTGTTCAGTCGCCGGACCACTCACCTCCACCACCACCTCCTCCAATTAGGATTCCATGGTATCGGGGGAACGAGTTTGTGGCAATGGAACCAGCACCACACGGACCACTTCCACATGAATTCCACACAATGGACAATTTAAGCTTATGCGTCCTAAACTATTTCTTTGCTTGTGGACTAAGCCACACATCAACATGGTCTCAACGCCCAAACCTAAGTACCAGCATCCATATCCAATGCTTCCTTAATCAGGCGGCTTTCTCTCTTTTCCTCTTGGCCAACGCGGTGTTTGCCCGAACACGCCCAGCTCTGGCTTTCGTTTTAGATCGTCTCTCGTTCTTACTCATTGTTATCTCAGCTTATTTAGCTTCTATGCCCATGTCTCCTCCTTATGTTGCTATCATTATGTTTNTTTCTTTTCTTAATTCAATAAATCGCCCGTAGTGAGACGGAACTGTACGAGTTTTGAATCCCATGATACAACCGTGGCGAGCCGTTTCACAACCACTTGAAAGCGGAATCTACGAACTATATACTACGATATACTCTCAACGTAAACTTACGATTTAAGACAGAAAGAAGACGAGGAAAAGTTGGAAGCGTTTTGCGTTTTTTTCGCTATGTCAAAATGAAGAAGACGAAGGTTGTATATATAGAGAGGAGGAGTAGCCGCTGTGACTCATGCCGACGCACGCCATGACGAAATGACGGCGCCGCAAAGCTGCAAAGTTGGCGCAAAACACGGAGAGTATTTTCCAGAATGGTGGGGCAACGACGGCGCCGCAAAGAGAGTTGATGGTGACTTCAGGGCGGCACAATTAATTCCGGGAAGAGATTATTACTCGATACAAGTCAAAAACCGTCATCCGAATTTGGCCCAAAAGGAACATCTTATGGGCCGAAGGCCCAATCCCACGAGCCCACGAGCCCGAGCCCGGCTAGGCTAGGCGGCGGCTGTGCGCGTGGGGCTCCCCATCCTCTCTCTAACACAACATGTATGTTAGCTTTTTGAGCAAAGACATTACAATGTCTATATTTATACTAGTGAATTTTCCCCATTGTTTCCAATGTGGGACAAAAACACATGCACTTCATTTAGCCTTTGATGAGCTCTTTCTCTTCAATCATTCCTATTTTAATAAGCCCATATGTCTTAATAAAATTGGTCCAACAATCTCCCACATGAATAGAAATGACTCTAAACATACGAAGACTCGACAGACTTGACGGACAATTCTGACTAGACGTAACTGACTAGACAGACTCTACTAGACAGAAAAACAGTCGAGAGTATAAACGAAAATTCACTTTACTTGAGATGGTTGCGTTTTTCAGCATTCACTACAAGAAAAAATGCGATTTCCGACGACAATATCCGTCGGAAATCCGTTGGAAATAGCCGTTTCCGACGGATTTCCGACGAATAATAGGTTCTAGGTCGTCGGAAATTTTAATCCGTCGGAACATTCCGACGGATAATATCCGTCGGAAATCCGTCAAAAATTTCCGACGGACTTCCGACGGCTGTATTACCGACGGTATTTCCGACGGATATGTTGATCGGAACTTTGCATCGGATCACAGTCGGAATACCGTCGGAAATTATTCCGACAGAATACCGACGGTTTTTTTTCCGACGGATATTGCGACGGATCTTAATCGAGAAAATATGTCGGAAACCGTCGGAAATCCGTCGGAATTATATCCGACGGATTTCCGACGACGTATTATTTCCGACGGGATATTTCCGACGGATATTCAATTAATTTTTTTTATATTTTATTGAATTAATTAAATTTATAATTATTAATTATTAATTTAATAATTAATTAATAATANTGATTAATCATGAGTGAACTTGGAAAATATAGCCTCAATAGAAACGGCCATATTTCACACTCATAAGATGATTTGCCAGTAGCTTGTATTTTTAAGGGGTATCCTGCAATACTCCACATATCTTTAAAAAGCTTGAACTCAAATCATTAAAAGCTTACGCTTATTCTCAAAACATACAGGAAGTACTGTACATCATCGTAGGAGTTGGGTAGAGACAGAAGTCTCACAGTACTTTATTTAGATTCCGCTTGATTTAGTTTTCCCTTTGAACCTACATCTTGGGATCTCCAGTCACGTAAGTAGGGTATCCACCAAACTTCATCTTTAATTCATAGGAAGCCCATTCATGTTGATGATTTTAAACTTGATCTCGTGACAAACCTTTAGTAAATGGATCCGCTAGGTTGTCGGTTGATTTGATGTAATATATTGTGATTACACCACTTGAGATCAAATGTCTAATGGTTTTATGACGTCTTCTTATATGACGAGATTTACCATTATAGAGATTACTCAGTGCCCGAGATATAGCCGATTGACTATCGCAGTGTACACGTAATGCTGGCACTGGTTTCTCCCACATTGGGATATCTTCCAAAAAAATTCGAAGTCATTTTGCTTCCTCTGCGGCTTTGTCTAGCGCTATAAACTCAGATTCCATGGTTGATCTGGCCAACAGAGTTTTTTTTGAAGATTTCCAAGACACTGCTCCACTACCAAGCGTAAAGACATATCCACTTGTGGATTTTGAGTTTTTAGAGTCGGAAATCCAGTTAGCGTCATTGTATCCTTCCAAAACTGCCGGTTCTTTACCATAGTGTAACCCATAACTTTTAGTATGACGTACATAGTCCAATACTCTTGTTATGGCTTTCCAGTGTGTATGTCTTGGATTACTAGTGTAGCGACTCAGTACATTGACTGTGTGCACTAAATCGGGTCTTGTACAATTGGTTAAGTACATTAGACTTCCGATCACTCGTGCATACTCCATTTGTGACACCGCTTCACCAATATTTTTTGTTATGTGAAGTTGATAGTCAACATGAGTTTTTGCTGTCCCATTTGAGTATCTTTGAACCGCTCAAGTATCTTTTCAGCATAATGAGTTTGAGATAGAATGATTCCTTCAGAATTTCTAGTAATCTTAATCCCTAGAATGACATTAGCAAGTCCCATATCTTTCATATCAAATTTACTGCTTAGCATGTTTTTTGTTCGATTGATCATGTCTTTATTGTTGCCAATAATGAGCATATCATCAACGTACAAACAGAGCAAAATATATCCGTGAGGAGTAATTTTGATGTATATGCATTTATCACATTCATTTATACTGAAACCATTTGACATCATTACGTTGTCAAATTTTTCATGCCATTGTTTTGGAACTTGTTTGAGTCCATACAATGACTTTACAAGTCGACAAACTTTGTGTTCTTGTTCGGGGACAACAAACCCTTCGAGTTGTTTCATATAAATCTCCTCCTCTAAATCACCATTTAGAAAGGCAGTTTTCACATCCATTTGATGGATTTCTAGGTCTCTTAATGCTGCTACACTAATCAGCATTCGAATTGAAGTTATTCTCGTTACCGGAGAATAAGTGTCAAAGAAATCCAGACCTTCTTTTTGCTGGAAACCTTGCACCACAAGCCTAGCCTTGTACTTATCGATTGAGCCGTCGGTTTTCAATTTTGTTTTGAAAATCCATTTACACCCTAGGGCTTTAAACCCTTGTGATAAACCGGTTGTCTCCCATGTATGGTTTTGCATAATGGAGTCGATTTCACTATTAACGGCTTTCTTCCAAGAAGGTGCGTATGGTGTAGACATGGCTTCAGTGAAACTTCGCGGTTCATTCTCTAAAAGAAAGACCATTAAAAAATCTTCACCATAAGATTTTTTCTTACGAGCTCTTTTGCTATGTCTTGGTTCATCTTCAACCTCTTATACATCATCGAAAAATGTGCCATAAGTGCTAGCCTCATTTACAGAGGTAATTGCCTCTTTTTCTTCACGAGTTAGTTTCAGATTTTTATCTTTACACGGAAACACGTGCTCAAAGAAAGAAGCATTCCTTGATTCCATGGTTATATTAACATGGATATCCGGTACGTCTGATTTATGAACCAGAAATCGATAAGCACTATTGTTGTGTGCATATCCGATGAAAATACAATCCACCGTCTTCGGTCCAATTGTGACCTTTTTAGGAAGTGGCACTGCGACTTTTGCCGGACACCCCCACACTTTCAGGTATTTGTACGAAGGTACAATACCTTTCCAAAGTTCATATGGTGTTTTACCAGTGACTTTGTGCAATATTTTGTTGAGGATATAATTTGAGGTAAGCAACGCTTCCCCCCACATGTTCTGGGATAACCCAGATTCCTGCCACGTCGCATTCATCATTTCTTTAAGAGTTCAGTTTTTTCGTTCCGCAACTCCATTAGATTCAGGTGAATAAGGAGCGGTCGTTTGATGGATAATTCCATGTTCTTTACAGAATGCATCAAATGGTCCCTCATATTCGCCTCCTCTATCACTTCGAACTATTTTTATAGTTATATCGAGTTGGTTTTCAACCTCGATTTTATTTCCTTGAATTTTTCAAGGCTTCATCTTTGCTTCTTAGCAAATAGACATAACAATATTTTGTACTATCATCTAAGAAAGTCACAAATATTTTTTACCGCTTTGAGTTTGAACAAATTTTAAATCACACAAATCAGTGTGAATTAAACCAAGAGGTTCGGTTGTTCTTTCTACACGAGGGAATGGTGTTTTTGTGAGTTTGGCATGTACGCATACTTCACATTTTTCTCCGCTTGTTTTGTACTTCGGAATTAGGTTTAATTTCATTAGTCTTTCTATAGATTTAGAATTAACATGTTCTAACCGTTCATGCCAAATGTTAAACGACTTAAGCAAATAAGCAACTAGATCTTTCTCATTAATTGAAACTTTTGCAACATATTCAACAACATTAGAAACATAAGTTACATCATTAGAAGTCGATGCTTCATTATTACGAATGATTGTCATAAGACACATCTTGATCAGTCCATTCTTCACGTACCCTTTGCCTAGGTACACCCCATACTTCTTCAGAACCAGCTTGTCTGAGTCAAAGTACACATGAAATCCGGCCTTGCTCATCAGAGTGCCAGAGATGAGGTTCTTTCTCATGTCAGGGACATGCTTGACATTCTTGAGGGTGACTTCTTTTCCCGAAGTCAGCTTCAATACCACCTTCCCACTACTAGCGATCTTGGAAAATGCGGAGTTCCCCATAAATAGCTGCTCCTCAGACTTGCTCTTTTGATAGGTGCTAAACATGCGCCTATCAGTGCATATATATATTATGGCACCTGTATCGTACCACCATTCCATCTGGTTGTCATCAACCATATTGACCTCCGTGACCTTAGCACACAAGTCAGCTTACGTGAGGTTAGCTTATGCATTCCCGTTGTTTTTGAGTTTGCACACATCAGCCTTGTGGCCAATTTTGCCACACTTGTGGCATTTCCCTTTGAACTTCTTCTCATCCGAACCCTGCTTCTTGAAGTTCGTGGAATTGATAGGTTTCAGATTAGCCTTAGCCGCTCCTTTGCCTTTCCTTTTCCCCTTGAACTTGTGTTCAACCACGTTCACGTCGTATTCACGACTTTGAAGGCTAGTTGAGGTTCGGTTTCTAGCCTCCATTTGCAGGTGTGTGACCAAGTCTTCAAGAGACATCACCTTTCGCTTGTGCTTCAAGTAGTTCTTGAAATCCAACCAGCTCGAAGGAAGCTTCTCGATGAAGCAATTAACTGTGAAGATCTCACATATGCACATTCCTTCCGCCGCAATCTCGTGGCAAAGGATTTGAAGAGCTTCAACTTGCTCCATCATTGGTTTGGAGTCCACCATGCAGAATTCAAAAAACTTTGCAGTTGCGAATTTCTGACATACATCATCAAGAGCTTTGTACTTCTTTTCCAAAGCGAGCCACAAGTCCTTAGAGGTTTTGGACTGACTGTACACCAAGTACAATGGGTCGATTAGGAGAGCATTTCCCGGAATGGTGGGGCAACAGTGGCACTGCAAAAAGAGTTGATGGTGACTTGAGGGCGGCAGAATCAATTCCGGGAAAAGATTATTACTCGATACAAATCAAAAACCGTCATCCGAATTTGGCCCAAAAAGAACATCTTCTGGGAATCCCACGAGCCCGAACTAGGCTAGGCGGCAGCGGCGCACATGGGGCTCCCCATCCTCTCTCTAACACATTACAGATGTTAGCATTTTGAGCAAAGACATTACAATGTATATATTTATACTAATGAATTTTCTCCATTGTTTCAAATGTGGGACAAAAACACATGCACTTCATTTAGTCTTTGATGGGCTATTTCTCTTCGATCATTCCTATATTAATAAGCCCATATGTCTTAATAAAATTGGTCCAACAAGTTGGTGGAAAAATACTCATGTTATCGTTAGAATCTGTTTGAGATTGTACGTACCTTCACTAAATGAATTTTTTTTTCTTCAAGCAACGATTACAAATCTTATTAAGTGCATATCGTATTATCTCTTGTGTACTTATGTAATTATTTGCGTAATTGATTCGTCATTATTGATTTTATAACCCTTTTTAGATAGGAAACCATTGCTAATTTTGGTGTAAAAAAAACGATGGGATGTATTAAACGAATAAGGATGTTTAATCACAAACCAAAGAATTCTATTAAAGCAAAGGAATGTACAATAAAAAAGAAAAATGGAATATTATAAGAACCATATCTAAAATAATTCATGAATAGTAATGATATGTATTTTTTTCTTTATCTCATTTATCACACACGCAAACAACACAAAAGCGGATAAGTTAATACATAGTGCATATCTTTTTTTTTTGGTCTAAGATAGTGCATATCTTTATCCTTTTGATATTGTATATATAAATTCGGTATTTCCGGTTTAGATTTTAGAACCATTTTAGGAATTTATAATGTTTGACAAAATAATATGTAAGAAACAAAGCATGTATAACAAAATTTAAACAAAATAATTTCTTAGAAAAATATAAACTTTAAATAAAAATATTGTTTTAAATAAAAGAAATTCTTACAAATTATGGACTGAATAAAGTTTTCTTTAAATTATTATTTATTAATTAACTAATGTCTTCATAAAATAATAAAATTCCAAATTCTTGGTATTATATTAATTTATAGAGGTTTTAATGTATCCAGTTTATCAATTTTTAAAAACAAATAATTTATAAAACAAAACATTATTTGAATAGTTGGAAAACCCGAAAAAGTATAGATTTTTTTAGCCATCTATACTATTAAAATAGGAACATTTTTGTGTCCAAACAAGAAAAAATCCATATAAAGCTATAATATATCTGGACAATTATACATGTTCCCAAACATATTTTTTTTTCTTAAATAATCTACATGATATCTTTATTTTTAAATAGGGATATTCTAATTAATTATAATATTTATAAATAACATTTAATCTATATTTAATTGATTAAATTATTTAAAATGCTACCGAGAGGGTAGAAAAAAAGTTTTGTCGGTTCTTTACCTCTCCAATGTCTGGTGCTCATCACCGGCACCGTGAGAGGGTTTTGGTCTTTGTTTTGTTTCTCCCATGTTTTGTTTCAAGCTTTTCAGAGTTGTTGCAGGATTTGCGACGAATGAGGAGAATATGTCTTTGGTTTCGCGATGCTCGACCTATGGCTTTTATTTCTTTGGTGCTGGTTTGTGCGGCGGAGGAGAATCTTTCATTAGATTCGAGTTGTTGGGTGGCGTTTTAGGCTTTGTATTTAATTGATGGTTTAGGGTCATGGTTTTGCTCTTGTTTATCTCAGAGAAGTGCCGATAATGCTATGTTGTCTGGTTTAGGATAGTTTTCGATTTTCTTCCTCTCTTAGGTCGTTGAATCTCTGAAATTAGTATCCTTCCACCGCCATTTATTTTAGTTGAATAATAGGTTTTCTCCGGTGGTCTTTTCCTTGACTTGTTCTTGTAAGGTTAACCTATGTGGGGATGCATAGTCCTAGATTTAGACTTTTTCAGAATAAGATTAGGTGTGTAGGAGTTATATTTCTGTATGTTGTTTCTTATTTTCGTGGGGTTAATCAATTAATCGCGCTTCCATCCTCGGCTATCTTCCGTCTTCGGTTGTCGATCCTCTCAGCTTCACTTCTCCAACTTACCAGTGTTCTCGAGAGCTTCACTCTCGGCCATTGTATCCATCATTTATTTATGTGTTTCTAAATTTTTTGGACAATAGTTTCTCGTTTATCGAGTGTTTGGCTCCAGGGATATATCCGTTATCCGCTGGCTTTTGTCTCCGGAGATTTTTTTTTCTCTGCCGGCTATTGTACTTTTCTTTGTGGTTTATTTAATAAAATTTCATTAGTGTTAAAAAAATGTTTAAAATATAATAACATTAATTCATGATTGTTGAGATTAAATATAAAATTTATGTTTGTATGTGGTTGTCTTGGTACCTAAGAGAAGAGATTATAATCTGAATTTAAAATTTAAGTGACGTCCAGATTNATATATAATATTTGAAATTTGATTTTAATAAAACAATTAGTTGTGTGATAATATAAACTCACATAATAAAAAAGTTTACAATTAAGATTATATCAATATATACTTAACTAACTCATACTTCTATTCTACTAATATCCACCATATGATAACATCATATAACTTTTATAACAATTTACGTTTTGTTAGATAGGAAACTTTGCTATCATTTAAGGTTACATAAATCAAATAATCATTAAATTTTTCATTAAAACTAGGTTTTTCAACCACACTACGTGTGGGTATTCTTTAAATAATATTTTGAGAAAAATCATATGCGATTAATTATATTTATAGAGATTTTACTATGTGTATATTGGTGATTGTAATAATATATATAGAAAATATTGCAGTTTTAATCTCAGAAATTATATATAGTTTGTGAGGTTTCAACGTTTTTGTTTTGAATCTATATATGTCCCATTTAAAAAACGTATTATTTGGTCGAACACTTATAAGTTAATATATCAAAACCAACTAAAAGTGTAACAATGTAATCAAATGCTATTTAATAAATATATGATGGTGTATTCAATCTAATATTTGAGAGGATTTTGAAGATTTGAGTTTTTGGGTTGTATTGAACTAATTTGAATTAAATGAAAAATGATATATTATTTAAACATGGATTAATCTACTATATAAAGGTCAAAAATAGAGATGTCAAATTGGGTTTTGACCCGCGGGCTCGGCCCAAGTAGAACCGCGGCGGAGCGGGCTTGGGCTCTTTAAAATTTGTCAAAAAAAAGCGGGCCTCGCGGTCCAGACCCTTGCGGAATTCGGGTTTCGCGGGTTTGCGGGTAAAGCGCAAAAGACAAGTTTTTTTGGGTGAACATACCGAAAAAGACAAGCTTTTTTCTTCAAAAAAAAACTGTCTAGAAATGCGATTGATTGATAGAAATGAGCAAAAATGGAGATTTCTTGTAGATCCATGGCCAATTCATGTAAGATTTTGAGTTCTCTTTCTCTCTCTCTCTCTCTCTGTCAAGATTATGTTAGTTTCTGAGTTTGTGTTTACGTTGTTTGTTGGAATTAGAAAGAAATACGGGTTTCTTGGATTGATGAATTTGTGTACACGGAAATTAGATTGGATCATTGCCACTTTGCTGTAATTTTA
>PKMM01018674.1:0-30202 GCA_002933915.1 Eutrema heterophyllum
TTTTTCACTTTTATCTATACTCTTTACATTCTTATGAGATCATATTATATAGTTAATTGATAAATTATATAGTTAATTGATAAAGGGTAAAACAGAAAATTGAATTTTTTTTTTTATATGCATAAAAAAATTAAAGGACACTTATTATAAAATGGAAAGAGTAGAACATTGATAAAAAAATTGTAGAAAGCATTTGGATGGAAGTAGATCAGAACATGAGTTTGAATTCCAACGATGAGATGCCTAAAAAAGGTTATGGACCGACCGTAAGGTACATAACTATTTAGTTATCCCCAAAAAACTCCACCACTTGTTCAAAAATATATGCTACACGAAAAAGACTTAGAAAGATGAGAGTGCTGAGATGAAGTGAATGCAGAATTAAGTGTAACTACTTCTGTATAGTCCTGTTTCCCGAAAAAAATAATCTTTCTTATATGATAGAAAGATAAGAAAACTCAGTTTTTGGTGTAAACAATTTGGTTTCACTATTTATGGCTTCTTCGTTTTTTCGTGCAAGCATGACATTATTGTCTATTCATGTGTATTAGAACTTTCGTACTTTTTGTTTTCATAAGCTTTTCTCGATCCATAGATATTTGGAGGTGTGTGATATGGTGAAATGAATTTACGGAATGACATTTCTTTAATTTTTGCATAACACTGAGTGACATTTAATTTCAAAAAGTTTAAGATATGTAAGTTGAAATTAAATGGATCAAGCTTAAAACAATTACTAAACCATTCATTTATAAAAAAGATTTTAAAATTTTCTTATATTGAAATCTGAAATGAAATTACAACTTTTTATGAATTTTATTTCTAGTTCCCACAATAAGAATATATATATTTGTGGTTCATATGAAATAAAGAAGCTATTATCCTCCAACATAATTTTTAATGAAAAGTTCTGAAAAACCATTCATGAAACGGAGTATTACATAAATAAATTTGCAGTGTTAAAATGTTGATGAATAATAACCATTAAAAAATAATTGCAGATTTTAATTTCGTATAGGATACTATAAGTGACAAAAAAACAAATTTCTATAAAACAGCTCGCGCATGTATACTAAGAGGATACTAGTGAACTAATTTCTACATTATGGGAATTTTAATTGATTTATAAACATCTTTAATGTACTGCGATATTGAACATGAGTTTACAAAGCTAAACATTAATCTCAACAATATGGTAGATCAATAATCCTGAAGTCCTCAAGGTTGTGCAAACTTTTTTCTTTTCAGGTTTTTTTTTTGTGAATTTAGAGTACGAAAAAACACATTGTATGGTATCTTAATCGAACTTTTAAGTAGACTTTGAAACCATCGTAACGGAGCTCTCCGTTGAAGCCATCTGAATAGAAGCTTCCGGGGAAGCTGCTGGAGAAACCGAGCCAGCGCCACTTGTGTCCGTGAAGGAGGAGAAACCTGGAGCAGCTGAGTCGCTAGGGATGGTTGTTGCAGCGATCGGGTTAGCAGCCAAAAGGCCAGGAGTGTAGGGAACACCTTTGCCCGGAACCCAAACGTCACCTTGGATGTACTGATCCGGTGTGAACTTGATGATCTCTTCGTTGCTCAGTGTCTTGATTCCGGGCCAAGTAACCCGGCTTGCAAGGGCTGCTCCCGGTCCTGTGTTCTGGACTTCGGAGTAGAATAATGTGTCGAGGCCGAAGTTTCCGAGCCACGGTTGCCATCCTTGTGGCTGGACGAAATCGGGGATGAAAGTGTTCATGATGATAGTCCTTGAATACTCCTTCCATGGCCTTCCGAGATAGGCTTTGCTAGTTTCCTTGACTGCCAAGTAATCCGGTTCGCCCGCAATTGTGCAACCTTGGAACACAAATCCGGTTGATTCCCTCGGGTCTTTACGACCGTGGGCTGTGATTGGGCATGCCTGGTTCGGGAGTGGCTTCCTCACCAACAAAGTACAATTCTGGAATACAGCAGCCGCGTCTCCAAAGAGGAAATCAATGGTGCCTGAGATGGTACAATCACGGTAGAACTGGCGGTGGGAGTGAGTGTAGAGCGTGTCTTGGTAACCATCGAATCTACAGTTGAAAAATATCGACTCATCTGATTGAACCCTAACCGCAACGGCTTGATGTTTGATTGGCCCAGCGGTGTTAACGAACCCGATGTTCTTGGCTATGAAGTAGTCTCCAACGATCGCTGCAATAACCATTATGTTCATCAACATATACGACTTCTAAAGCTTATAAGCTAACGAGTAAAAATCATCAAAATATATCGTACCAACAGTGGCGGTACGGTAGGTAGTGATACCGTCCTTGTAGTTCTTGCTGCCGGAAATGATGGTTTTGTCGGGACCATCACCAATGAACACGAGGTGAGTCATGCTCTTGTTCACCTGAACGTATTCCATGTAGAGTCCAGCCTTAATGTGGACCACGAAAGTCGTGTTCTTCTTCTTTGGGACGTTCTTCAACGCGTCGTTGATCGTCGTGTACTGACCGCTCCCATCCTGGGCAACCACGATATCAGGCTTCGAATCGGAATACGCGGCAGCGGCCTGCAAGAGCCTACGCCCCCTCTGGTCTACCCACGAGGGGATATCTTGGGCCAGAAGCCTGCGGCTATTCAGCCCAGGAATCTGCATTTGGCCCACGAAATTCGACATTTCGCTTATGATCGCTAGCCCGTTGTGGGTCAACTCGATAGCGGTCTTCAAAGCTTTCTTCATCGTCTCTCCCGCATTCCCTTGTGTCCCTTGAAACCCTTCAAGGCAAGTCTCCTCGTGGCTAATAGCCGCGCTGAGCCAAATCCTCAGATTGATTAAAGCCTCGTCGAGCTTGTGGAACTCCAACTTCCCAAGCTCCTCGAAAGAGTTACTAAGCTCTCCCAACGCGTAATCCATCAGCTCCTTGCACTGATCAAGCGCCATCCTTGTCCTCGGATCCTTCTGAAGCTCAATCAACGTCTGCGACTTCTTAGCGGCATCCGTGATCTGCTTCATCGTAACACTAAACGCCGTCTTAACCAACTCCATTGGGTCGGTCGTGTTCTTACCGTTCTTAATAAGAGTGTCTTCACAAGTCTTCTTGTAATCCGTTGGTGCACAAACGTCCTTGACGGCCTTGACGGAAGCCGTAATCTGTCCGTTACCTTCAGAGTCATCGTTACCTTCGCTCTTGTTGAGGCTGACACTGACGGTCACGGCCACCACCAACGCGATCAAAAGAACAGAGGAGATTGTGATAACAACAAACCTCCTCTTCCTCTTTTGATCATCGTCGTATCCGTACGACATTTTTTTGCGTTTTTCCTTGCGACTTCTTTTATTGTCTTCTATTTATCAAATTGTTTTTGAACTTGAACAGCTCTGAAGAAATTTTGTTAAAAAAAATTAGAGCTGTTCGTTGTTCTTTCTGAGAAAACGAGATTGTGATCTTTATGGACTCCTCCTTCGAAGGTTACGTAGCCTCCTTAGGAGTGTGCATTTTTTCATAATTGTCAAGATGGCTTATTTATAACTGAAAGGATAAATTAAGAGTTGGTTTATTCTGGTTGCTCTGTTTTATGAGGCTTGACGGGAAACTCGGCCAGTGAGAAACTATTGAAAAGACAAAAAATAGGTTTGTGGTAGTTTTTTTGTCTTCTCTGTTTCTTCTGAGTTTCTAAATAGGGGAAATAATTAATCTTATTTTAGGGACTCGAAGCTTCAGTTTTTGTTTGTTTGTTTTCTCAACCGGATTTAATCAGTGTCTTAATCGTGTTTTATAACTACTANTTATAAATAAATGAATTATGGTTATATAAGTAAATTTTATTAAATCTATTTTAATGTTTTATATGTAGGCTCATGTATATAGTATGCGTACTCTCGTGTGTATTTGTATAGAACATATATATATATATATGTGTTTCAATGTATCTTGTGAACGAAAGAACTAAAAAGGTGAAAAGGGGCACGGGTGTGAAGTTTCCGTTTTCACCGCGCTGAAAAATTGTATTGATTATATTGACGAATCTAGACAAATAGTGGGACTTAATTAGTCAATTTGAAGGATATAGACTTAATTAGTCAATTTTCCGGTCACACGTGTGAGCTGGTTAACGGTCAGGCCGGCTAGGTCCTGAGGTGGGGTGGTGCTGGTCGAAGGAGGCGAGAAAGTCTTTAGAAGCTTCTAGAGACTTTAGGATGACAATGCTGGCAAATCCGGAAACCGACCCGGGTGATCCGACGGGTAAAACGGATTTACAGACGGGCGGGTGAGGTGTGGAATCACAAAGGGTTTCCGAGGAAGTTAGGGTTTGACAATGAGAAAGAGTAGACAAAATAAGCAAAGAGAGGGCCGTGAGGATAATATTGTTTTGAGCCATGGCTTTGCAATCATCTATAACTAATAAAATGTGTAGATATGTTATACAAGTTTACTTCAAGATGTTTTTATGTGTATTATACATGATCAGTCTATTGTTAGTTTTTCATATCAGTTTAAAATATTTTTGTGTCCATATTTTTAAACGTGCAAACGACAATTCATGATTTCCAAAGATATGGCTGTCAACAAAAGAATTAGAACAAAATAGATTTTATAGATAAAAACCGTCAATTTTCCAATTCTTTATTACGAATGTAAGGACCTAAGGTTCGAAGTAATTTGTTTGTGTACGTGGATATTCGTAATTAAATATCTCGTTTTAGTTAGTGGCAAACCATAATCAACCATATTCTTCGTCCGTCGGATTCATGAAGTTAGCTCAAGATATTCAAACAAGATCTACAGATAAAATGGCAGAGAAATTTTGGAAACTTCTCTCGACCATTGCTAAATTAATTCATTAGATTTATATTAGAAACGAATAAAACTAAATGCTTTACATAAATGTATAATCAGACACAGATTAGAAATTAAAACATACACATAGCACAAACAATATTTCATGATTCGTGACATGTTGTGCTCGAATCAGAGGCTTAAATAGATGACAAGCAATAAATGGAAATTAATAACATAATTCTAAAAATGATGATACTAAAATTAAAATGAATTAATTAGCTAGACCAGCGGTGAACGTGACACCTGTTGCTGGAAGCCATCTCCGACCGTCAATGAACGATCCAACGGTGAAAGACAGGGCAGTCCGTTTGTCCATGATATGATAACCAGGCCATTTAACCCGACCCGATAACCGCCAACCCGGCCCAACATTATTGTATTCGCCATACCACAATGTATTCAAAGCAAAGTTACCAAACCACTCAAGCCAACCTCTGGGCTGGACCAGCTGGCTCATGTAAGTGTTCATGTAAACCGTTTTTGAGAAAAGTTTCCACGGCCGCCCAAGATAAGTAGGCTGCGTGGCCAACACGTAACTGTTCATGATTACAAACCCTGTGTTCTGGTTAGGGCTTTTTCTCCCTTGCGCAGTTATTGTTACCTTCTGAAGCGGTAACGGAACCCGGGTATAGATTTTACAGTTCTGTAAAACCGCAGCGCCGTTTCCGAATATGAAATCGATTGTACCATAAATTTCACATTCTCTATTGAACTGACGAAGGGAATGGGCGTAGAGAGTGTCTTGGTAACCTTCCATGCTACATCGGAAGAAGGCGGATTGGTCGGAATCGACCCTCAGTGCGACAGCTTGACGGTTATGCGGCCCGGCCGTGTTTCTGAAAGTTATGTCCCTTGCTATGAATCCTCTTCCGGAAACAGCTGATCAAAACCAAATTAAGGGTTAAAACAATTAATTAGATATAAACAACCAAAATTATTGAATAAGCAGTTACTTTTAGCACACGAAAGGGATGAGTTAGAATGTAAAAAGCTTGAAAGTCTTCAGTTTGCAGAAAGCAAAATAATATTTGTTTAGTTCTGATTTTCCCAAATACTAATAAACAAAATTTGACCAAAACCAAAAAGAGAGAAAAGAACAAAAAAGTAATAAAAAGATTAATCAATCAATTAATTGGATGTAATGGATATTTGTAGCACAGGAAAAGAATGAGTTCTTTTTTTTTGACCAAAAAGAAAGGAATGAGTTATAAGAAGGAAAAAAACACTAAAGAGCTTGAAAGCCTGCGGATCGCAGAAAGCATCATGCTTTTAGACACACTAATAAACAAAATTTGACAAAAACCAAAAAGTGAGAAAAGTAAAAAACGGTTAATCATCAATTAATAAACGGAAAATCGGCCTGACACGATTTTTTAGGACGACAATAAAAACACGTGGTTCTTGTAGAATTGTTTAACAAGAGGGTTTGTGTAGAAATTTACGGATTGGCCCTTACTTTTAGCCCAATCCACGTATATTTTCCTCCCTCCGAAGTCAGAATAGTTATTGACAAAAGGGATTATCATTTTTATACCGAGTCTTTTTGCTTCGGCTATCGCAAAATCCAATCCCTTTCCACCATCAAAGATATAAAACAAATTATTAACAGAAAACAAAAATATTTAGATTATAAAGCTTCACATTTGGTGAAGAAAATCTAGACTTTTACGATGGAGTGATTATACGTTAATTTATCTTTTTATTATAAGATCCGTAGATATATATAGACCTCTCTATATTTTATGTTTTAATTGAAAATTCATTGTAACTTATGGGAAAATAATTATCTTTTACATACATCTCTCTATATCAAAATGTTTTTTTTTGCTAAAAGATATTCTCTATATCAAAATCTCTATATGTATATATATATATNGAAAACCCCAGGTGCGTGCGACGGTCAAACCGTGACTGGTCGCGTTTTGAAGCGCATAGGTGATCTTAAACCTTGTGGCCGGATCGGTGGCTTCGTACGTGAGCCGGTAGGCATTGAATCCATTGGCGTAAAATGGTTTCCCATTGAGAATAAATTGGACGCATTTCCTACTCACGAATGCATCACTTGACGCAGCTTCTACTCCTAGATCGCTATAGCTTTGCGCGATCACAGTCGCTAACGAAGAGGCTATGAGAACTTGGTTTGAAACATATATAGAAATCAAGAAAAAAACATAAAAACCTGAAAGAAAAAAAAAACGAAAAACAAGAAAGATGATGATAAGAAGATTATCCTGACTCGACACTATTTTAAACGTGCAATCAGCCATACATATGATTTTAATGATGATGCATTTATGCAAGGTGGTGAGGAATATGAATCTTACATTTGCAAAATTGTTGAAATGTTTGAACGCCTGATGGGAACATAGTTCACAACTCAATGGTTTTATCGAGCTTGTAATATTGTAATTGATATGCACAAGGATGTGATCAAAGATAAACGTATGTTTTTTTCAGAGATTCAAGATGGAAATGAATTAAACATTATTGTGCAAAATTTGTGCATTTTGATGATTTTCTTAACTGAAAAAACCGAGAACATTGTCACTTCAACAAAAAGTTATTATTACTATTGTAACATAGATTGTATGTTGCCTTACTTCACATTTAAAGATTTACAACCAAATGCCAAGATGTTTTTCGAATAACATAAATTTAGAGGAAACCATTGGTTTGTATATCATTTAGAATCGGATCTATTGAAGGTTAATGGGTTATATGATATATTGACCAGCTTAAGTTCAATGAGGAAGATTTGACACTGATACTCAGGGTAGACATTCATTTCCAACTGGAGATGTTCCTAAATATAATGCCAACATCAAAGCGAACAGGTTGGATCTCTCCATGGTAAAAAATTTTCCAGAAGCTTCACACCTGATCCGACAATTGGTGAACAAAATACATGAGTCACGGTAACTCTAATACACCACTTGTTTATTAGAATCATATTAATAATAAATTAGATTTCATTTAGCAAACTAATCTCTAATATGACATTTGCTTATTTATGACATTTGCTTATTTTGCAGTTCCACTGCACCAGAAGTCCTTCTCCATCCATTTTGTTGGAGCTTTGATGAAATGTTGTCTTTTCTAATGGAGACTAGTGACCGAGTTAAGCGGTGTTATACACTGAAGAATGAGCTGGAGCAGAGAGCAGTAATGGTTATAGGAGTGTCATCGTGGGAGACTAAGCTAGATACTCTCTACATCGCTCACATCAACAAATCGTTGTCGCCCGTGACTTACAACTATAACAGCCTTGAAGACTTGCTACGATTAATCAGAAACACTCAACATCATTATAGAGAACTCCCTAAACAAATCAAGGTTTGCATACACAAATCATTTGTCGTCATTAACAAATCATTCAAACACTTTTAACACGTGTTGAAACTTTTGATTTCTCACTCACTTTTTCCAGATGGAGTATACACGTATTTTGCTGGTCGGTTCCCCAAATTTCTTATGGAGGTCTACGAAGTCATCTATAAAAACTGTAAGGAAGAAAAAGAATTCAAAAAATTCTTCACAAGCAAACACCTTTTAAAATACCCGAGGTTAGAATCTTCAGCTCTTATGATTATAAGGATGGACCTCTGATTATAAGCCAAGGTTGAATCTTGTTATATCGGAATATTTATTATCTTGACAATAATTGAGTGATTGATTTGTGTTTGGGAACACATCTGAAAACGGTATATACCATATATATGGAATTCTTCAACATGTATTTAGAGTTTATGTTCGTCTTCTTTTTCTTCCCAGGGTTGGTATCAAAGGAAGTAGCCTCGGGACAAACCAAAAGACCCCTCCACTCTCAAAAACGGGCACCTCAAGTATCCATTTGAAAAGCCACAAGATTACGACTACTAATTTGGATTCACAGATAGATTCCTAAGTTTGTTTGATATCTTAAGACTGTTTATACTCTGGATTCACTTGATGAAATTGATTTGTGCAAGCTCTTTTCTTATATTCGGCTTACGGCTCCATATAATAAGCCTTTTACAACCTTGCGAGCTTTAAACAGGCACCCAAATCCCAACTGTGATTATAAAAAAAAGAAACCCTCACGATAAGTTTTTTTTGTTTCTCTTCTCTCTTAGTTATTGACAGAAGCGGTGATTAGGGCATTGACCAATAGGTGCAAATGAGTCCATCAGGTTTATCAGCTCGGTTGTAGCCTCCGGGTTGAAAAATAGAGCAAGTACAGCAGCAGCTCCTGAAGCAACAAGAACCACAGCAGTAATGGATGTGCCTTTGAGGCTGCTACTTCCACGGGAGAGTCTCCCCGATATCACTTTGCAGGACTTGTCAGATTCTTTGTAAAGAGAACCATTGGCTCCTCCTTCAGTGATGGCTTTTTTGTTCTACAAAACATCACAGGTTAGGTCAGAGATGAAATTACAACTGAGTGGAGGGTGAAATTAGTTAGCTTAGAAGAGTAAGAGGCATTACCTTTAGCCTGAAGATCTTCATAGTTTGACTGAGAGTGAGAGTATCACTCGGTGATGATAATAGTTTGAGGGAATGATCCTTCCATTCGTCTACAAGCTTTTTAAGAAGAGCAACACTAGCTTCAAGGTTTGGTTTGTTACCAATACCTTCTCCAGCTAATTTCAAAGAAAAAGTGAATATCTGTTGAGTGACTTGTTTCATTGCCTCACTTTCTGGTGCACCAGCAAGAGTATCACTCGATGATGATGATAGCTTGAGGGAATGATCCTTCCATTTCTCCACAAGCTTTTTAAGAAGAGCAACACTAGCTTTTAGATTATACTTATAGAGATTGTCCCAGTGCTTCCAGCAATCAACGTTTTCGGTCAGAGACCAGATAGCGATTGCTGTAGCTTCCTTGGCTAAAACAGGATTTCCTGCAACAACGGTAACAGATTAGAACTTTATTTGGAGAAGAGAGAGGGAAGCAGAAAACTCAAGGATTCAAAAGGTTTAGTTTGTTACCAATACATTCTCCAGCTAATTTCAAAGAAAAAGTGAATATCTGTTGAGTGACTTGTTTCATTGTCTTGCTTCCTGGTGCACCAGCAAGAGTATCACTCGGTGATGGTGATAGTTTGAGGGAATGATCTTTCCATTTGTCTACAGCTTTTTAAGAAGAGCAACACTAGCTTCAAGATTATCCTCATAGAGATTGTCCCAGGGCTTCCAGCAATCAACGTTTTCGGTCAGAGACCAGATAGCGATTGTTGTAGTTTCCTTGGCTAAAACAGGATTTCCTGCAACAACGGTAACAGATTAGAACTCTATTTGGAGAAGAGAGAGGGGAGCAGAAAACTCAAGGATTCAAGGTTTGGTTTGTTACTAATACCTTCTCCAGCTAATCTCAAAGAAAAAGTGAATATCTGTTGAATGACTTGTTTCATTGCCTCACTTTCTGGTGCACCGGCAAGTGCCACTTCCTTCAACAAGGGATAAATTGCCTCAAACCTCCTTGTAGTATGTGTGCATACAGAGACCACACTTGTGATCAGCATCGACAAATGCATAAAGATTTTGTTTTTTATAAATTCCAGAACTACTACTTACCATTACCCTTGCGGATGAAGCAGGGAATGAAAGGCGCAGCAAGATCTCAAATGAAGGAGGTGGAATCAGTCGCTGTCCCACCCAAACAGGAGCATTTACAAATCTGGTCCGAGCCTCTGGTTTCGACAAAATTCTGACAAGAAAATTGCATGAACAAGATCAGATGATTGTAAACATAGCAAAGGAGATCACAAGAAAACTTTCGACTCACTTTTCAACCAACTTCAGGATGAGATCCCATGACTGAGGGTTGCTAGTCATACCGACTAGTGGTAACAAGTTATCTTGGGAGGCCTGTCCACATTTCCACAGTTTGATAACTTTCAGAATACGGATCACAGAAAACACAAATTTCGACACTCTTGGTCCTAGTTCACATAAGGGATCACACGAACCTGAGCTATCATCCAAACTGTAATTGGAACCATGCCCTGTCCTTGATACCGACTCTTCTTCCTCAGAGAGGGCAATATCCTAGTCAAAACACGAGGTTTGCTACGCACTACCATTGCTAATGCAACAAATATTGCCACCTAATCGTAAAACAAACACAATATAATGGAGTTAGTCAAAAAAAGGTAACTGGATACACCATTCAATCACACAGACATAGGTGAAAGCGATGCGTAGCATAAGCATAGATGAGGATTTCAATTCGAGAAAGGTTTTCCAAAATTACATTAGATTTGTCAGTAGGTTTTTCACCCTCCTTCCAACCGTTGGGACCCTTATACACATCATTGAGAATATAACGAAACGCCCACAATACAAAGCCACAGAGTAGATGATCTGGAAATTGTTGGTTGATCCAATCGACCGATGTTTTGTAGACAGGTTCAGGAATATGAGATAACGGAACCTGTTTATAAAAAGATAATCATCAGCTTCACGAATCTAACCTAGACTTTTGATTCTCACAAAAAACGTAAAAGAAATAGCTCACATCGATCACATCGAACAGCTTGGACAAAACAGACTCCTTGAACATCTCCTGCCATAGACATGATACTCCGGAAAGTGCACTCCCAAAGTAATCGATAAATCCCATTAGCCGAAGCACCGGCGAAGTCGGATTCGATTCCTATTTACAAACAACAACAAAAAAATTGAATTTTTGATTTGTGGATTATCGATTTAAATCAGAATTTAACATCGCATGCACTTACCGTTACTTCGACAAGGAAAGCCGCAAGATGTGAAGGATCAATCTTTGCCGCAGCTTTGGGAATAGCAACTTTCGGCTTTTTAGTTTCCTCCACCTTCAGATTCTCATTCCTGGCCGCGATCTCGTCGTCACTATCATCGAAATCATACCCCTCGTCACCGTAACCGTTGGATTGGCGTTTAAATCTCGCCGAACCGGCACCGTCATCCTCCACATCAGCAGCTTGCTCCTCGAGTGAACGGATGACCTTATCACCGTTAGCTAGGTTTCCATTTGCCGCCTGATCCGCCAGTTTTTGCTTCCGATTGCGCTTTCGGTACACGACTTTCTTCCATCCACGGTCGTCGACGTGGGAGTTACACTTAGAGGTTTCAAAGCCATTGTACTCCACAGATTCGATCTGATCCATTAGCTTTTCTAAAGTATCTCGCTTCTTTTCCCTTATTTCTCGATAATTCTCTCTCCGGCGTGAAAAACAGAGACCAAAGTAGACGACGAGATTTTACCGGGATGGGAAGAAGGGTTATCACCTAATAATCTCCATCTTTTTATGATTCTTTATCTATTTAAAAGGAATTATAGTTACCAAATTATACATAAAAACCATAAAATATAAAAAGTTTTGGGTGAATTTAGTAAATATACGTAGTTGACAGAGTGTCATTACAGACACGCACTTCCTCCGGGATATATCCTTAAATCTCAAATGAAAGCCCTCTTGGAAGAGGAATCAAAGAAGATGCCAGTTGAAGAAGAAATCGAAAACGAGGTTTAAGACTCTTCTAGTTTTCCCAATATACTCATAACTTGCTAGGAACCCGAGCTTGATTTGTGAGACTCACTTGGAAAATTGTTTTCTTGTCTATCTTTCAGCGTGCAAAACTGAAAACCGCAACACAAATGACCCCTGCGCTATTTATGGAATGGAAGAGGAAGAAAATAGCTGAGAGAGATGCAGGTTTGGCTGCATCTCAAGCGGAGAGAGCTAAGAACGACCGTATGATGTATGTAATCCCATTCATCATTCTGTTGCATATACATCTCCAATGTGACTCTGTTTTGTCCTCGTAAGCTGATTCATTATGTGGATATGTAATCTCAGTGGTCAGGAGCCGTTTCTGTCCAATGCAAGTTTGTTTGTGGATGACGCTGAGGCTTTTGAAGAATACCAGAGGGAAAAAGAAGAAGAAGAGACTGAACAGAAGGTGAGCTTTCTCTTTCACTCTCTCTCTCTCTCTCTCTCATTTAAACCAACCAAGTCATGTTAATGGAATCTTGAGTTTTTGCTTCTCAGGCCACGAACAAAGAAACAGAGGCAGGGACAAGCAAGAGTAATGCTGAGTTCGAAAGAAGTCGATGAAGAGGAAGATGATGATGATGATGATTTAGACATGGATGAGCTTGATGAATTGGAAGCAAGCTTGTCGAAAACATCGATTCAGATTCGTGAACCTAACAATGAAGGGTCATCTTGAGTTGAAAATATTTGAGAGGTGGAGACAAAGCACATGTTTTGTTTTGTTTTGTGTACTTTCCCAATAGATTGGATTTTGCAGACACAAACCTATTTCAGGTGTTGGAATAATCTGTTACTGTCTCATCAAAGACCTAGTAGTGTATTTTTCTTTTCTTTCTTCTTAATGTTGTTATATTTATCATCTTTATACATTATATGCGAAAAAGTCCGAAAGATGAAAAACTATTAGAGGAAAAATCAGAAAAATATATCTAGTAAAAGCTGAAATGTGGTAGTGAAAGCTGTTTTTTTGAAAATTTTAGGAAGGAGTATGTGTTGGAAACCTATATATATATACATCAATTTTAATTTAGAATAATTCAAAATCATATTATTCATAACCAAAAATCTAAATTACCATCTTCATTTTTAGTTTCTAACTCTATCAAATAAACCCTTGACGAATTCTATGTTGTCGAAAAACATATTTCAAATCCAAATCTTCCGAGATAATCTCATTCAATTAAGAGAAATTATACCAAATAATGTGTCATTACTCACTATTTCAATGCATAATTCCTCCCAAAAGTTTAATTAAGTAAATGTACGCATAGTGACCATAATGCTCTCCCTTCCTTTCGGAAAAGCGCTGAGGTGACATTTCCGTGTCATTGAAAAATCGTTTTTTTGATTTTTTTTCAGAACAACCGTCCAAAAAACCAAGTTAAGAGAGAGAAAAAACTAACAATTTTGTTTTTCTTTTTGGTAAAATACGCCCAAAACCTAACAAACCGCTCATATTTCCTCATAATTATTTCACAACTCCCATTATCACTCCATTCAAAAATAAATAAAGAACAAAATTGTTCATAAATTCCCGAGAGAGAATCCAACACATACCGCCGACACAAAATCGGGCAACAAAACAAGCCGACGCAGTTGTGAGTTTTAACGATTACAATGACTAAGGTAAGCTAAGTGGTCGGAGGACAAATAATTTGAATTTAAGGCAAATATACAAAGTTCATGTAGGTCGTTGTGTGCAAACCCATGCTTGATAGCATTCGTATGCGATGGGCATAGGTTTGCACATCTCCTAGGAGCATATTCGACTATGGTTTTCTTCGATTTGATTGTTGCATGCATGCGTTCTTAAGATGTTCTCTTCACCAATTTCTAGAAATTTTCGGTGTGTTGATATATATCGGTTTTTACGCTTTTTAGCTATGGTTTTAAAGGTTTTCAATTAAAATTTTATATTGGTTTTAGTGTATATAAGGTATTTTTAGTGTTTTTGGAGTTTCTAGTGTCTATATAGATTTTTAACATAAACTGCACTAAAAAGACAAAATGTCAACAAATGCAGTTTCAGAACAAATCTGAAGCATCAGTTTGAGATTTGTTGAAGGCCTTAAACTTATTGGATTAATCTAAAATTTAGGCACACAATATCCACGAGAGTTAACTTTTATCCAGAAGTGGAGTCAAGTCATTTTGATCAACGGTTGAAGAGTTATGCCAATTTTCCCAAAGCATGTCCGAGCAGACTTCAACCAGGAAGCAGAGGAGGCTTCACCCGAGGTCACAAGCCTCTCCCCTGAAGTCACGTTGCCTCCCGACCTTGGCACACCTTATGTATGATTCCAAGGCTGAAATACAAGTTCAAGACATGTACAAGAATTCCTATTCCAAAAGGGAAAAGTTCCAAAGATTTAGAAGCTTCCAAAGACCTATAAATATATGTCTTCTTTGTAATTTTAAGGGCACCGCCTTCATAATACTTTACACCCACGAAATTCACAGCCCCTATTCATACTTTTTTAGTTTTTGTTCTCTAAGGGAGAAGATCTCATCCTCTTTGTACTCCATATAGTTGATTTCTAAACCCTATTCTTTATCTATGCGATTTTCTTATTCTACTTTTGCTATGATTTCTCTGATCAGTATGAGTAGTTTTCTTGTTGGGTTTAGAGGTTTTCAAAAGAGAATTCATGGATTGATTAGTTTAGGTGGCTGGATTTAGAATATGTCTCTTCTAGAAAGTTCTTCGTTCTTTGCTTAATTTTACTGCATATTACTTTGTTGGCCACTTAGTAATTGATGCTTGGTTGATTTACCCACCAAAAGTGCTGATTTTATCTCCTGAACTAGTATAGACGAGCATGACGTCATAAGCTGTGAAAGTTAACTTATGGAGTATTTGTGAATGTTAATCGAACATGAATAGTTATTGCATATCTTTCTGCATAATTATCTGTGAGAGCTGACTAATTAGGTTGTTTGGATATAGGTAATTGGCGATGCGAGAGTAGGTCAATTATACATCAGTGATTCGAGTTCTACAACTTAACTAATTGATTTATTATTGGTAGATTCCCTGAACGAAAACAGTTCATGATCCCTGGAGAATTTTCTAAACACCAACGCTTGACTCTTATTTATTTCTACAAGTTTTTATTTGTTTTTATTTGCTTCATGCATTCTGATTTTTAATGACAACCATCTATATATTTTTGTCTTAACTCTATTATACTCTAAGTACTACATCGTTCGCTGTGCAGTTTTATAAATTTAAAACCTGATTTCAACACACATAAGTTTTTGGCGCGGTCGGTGATTGATTTATTGCCTACAAGTTTAAGACTAGAATTTAGTCTAAGACTTTTCTTATTTGCTTTTTAAATTTTCGTATTTTCTTTTTAGTTTTTGTGTTTCAGGTACTTTGCATGGAACAATGAATTTTGATTTTTATGGAGACTCAAGGAGGGTTGCTATGGCGCAGATCATGGTGCGAGCTGAAGCAAGAGAGGATGGGTCTTCGGACCCACTTTTTTGTCACTCAAATAAGTTCAATATCTATGAAGATTCCAACATACTTTCCATCAAAGAGTTGCTAGCTCGAGAGGAGTGTTTCTTTAAACCACCGGCTCACTCAGAAGATTCTAGTAGTGCCTATCGATGGCCAACATTTGTTGATCATCAAAAGTGTTTTCACCCTTACATCTCACCAAACCAATTCCATAATTCACCGCCACCAACAAAAACGCCTTTCAAAAAGATCCCTTCACTAGGCTTGGCGAGGTGTTTGATGAGAGCGATACTAGAGACGAACAAAAGATTGTTTGAAATTGACATGGAGCAAGTCCTATGTTTTGAGTGTCTTGTTCTTCTTTGTAAAGAACTTTTTATCTGCTCTCTCCAGGATCTCGGGAACCAGCCTGTCAAAAGAAACAGACGGTAGTGTCATGAATCCAATGATTAGTTATGTAAGGAACCAAGACATTTCCAAAACAATACTAATGGCAAAACTGAATCATAGTGGAAGGATAGGAGTTATGGCAAGACTCTGTTTGATACAGCAAGAGGGGATCTTAATAAAAGATAAAAAACAAATCTTAATCATCAAAAGTCTTAAAACATTATAAACCAGAAAAAAACATAGAATTCAGAGGTAAACATAACAAAAACTACTAAACACAATTTTAGCCATAGACAAATACCATCAACCAAGGACACACATGATATATTAAAGGTCACAACAGTTGTCTACTTGTCGATCACATCATTTTAACTTCAAGGCACATGTGTTGTGGTCTCCCATCACTCGTTTGCCTTATTATGCATCTGCACTCGACACCTCCACGAGTCTTGAAAGTTATGTAGAAGATTGCGTTGCTTGACTTCAACTTCAAACTTGACTCTACGTCTTCCTTTGTTTGTACCACTGCTTTCTTTATCTCCAATGAGAGATGATCCACCTGCAAAACAACAAAGCTTGGTTGGGAGAAGAGAGCATGACCCCAAACAAAAATGAGAGAGCATGACCCCAAACAAAAATGAGTATACTCACTTCTTCTAGGCTCTTTTTCCTCACCATGTCAACATTCCACTTAGCGTATGCTCCAACTTCAGCATATAGATGAAGCCAGTCATTCTCTAGCAAATCCGATCCATTCAGCTGCATTTCGAAACATATAACATTAGTGGAACAAGGTATTCTTGTCTCTGTGTTACTAAGGAGATCACATAATGGAAATCAGTCCATAGTTTGAAACTAACACCACACCTCATAGTACTGTAGCTTCTCGCTTCGTGTAAGTGCACCATCATCAAGCCACTTAGGCATCACACCTTTATAGAGCACATCTACACCATTTGGGTCCCATAGGGAACCTCCTTCTCTGGATCCTACGGAAAAAAATTCTAGACGATTGGTGGTGACATAAAGGAAACAACATAGCCAGGAACACCCAAACACTTGCATGTAAGATCATACAAGCAAGCCTGTATTGCTTAATCCTTCACTCATGGCATAGGCTTATACCAGATCATCCATGGGAATCGGACTCAGGAACATACAAGACCAGCTAGTAACAAAATCTACAGTTCAAAACCGATAGCCCAGGGACATGGAAAATCATGAAAAACTTTTTTGGCCGTGTTAGTTACCTTCAAGGCTGCAATAACTTGTGACTAATATCAAGTTCGCATCGATCTTTGGAGTAGCATCCCAAACACAGGTTTGAATACTAGAAAATGAATTGTTGTCTGGATCCAAGGCATCCAAAGTCATATCATAATCGAAACCTGCAACCTTTCTTATCATGAGTTTGGTTACAGTCATGAATCGTAAATTTGTCCCCTACAATGATAAGGAAGGAGATGTAAATGCACCAACCAAAGACAGAAGAAGAAGAAATAAAGTAGTGGCATATGGGCTAGAATAAGAGCAAGCACAAGAATTTACGAGAAGATAAGGGAGAAGTAGAGTTACCTTGTGAGAATTGTAGCAATGGAGTCCCACCTTTGCAATGAGTTCGTCAGCGGGAGAACATCCAATGGCTTTTACGCCACAATATGGTTTATTTCCCTACAAATTCAAAAATAAAACAGAAGCCTAGCCACTACCACTCGTTGAGAGAGTGTAATTTCTATGCAAACACAAGAGACAATCAATCCTTTACACAGATGCAAAGCAGCAATATTTTTTTCCACAACACCCAAAAAGGAAAAGACCTAGTTAGGGTTATGAAATCCTACAACCCACGAAACCTAAGCTGCGCTATGAAATCGATTACAAAGGGGTTAGAGAATTACCACAGAGTCCCTAACGTGTTTCAAATTGGAGGAGGATTCTTCGTCTATGGGTGAAGGTGGAGAATAGACCGAAGTTTCGAGCTTCCGCTTTTGCTGTTTGATGACCAGATCCAAGAGCACAGACCGGAGTTTCACATCGGAGGAGGATTCTTCGTCTATGGGTGAAGGTGGAGAATACACCGAAGTTTCGAGCTTCCGCTTTTGCTGTTTGTTGACCAGATCCAAGAGCACAGACCGGAGTTTCACATCGGAGGAGGATTCTTCGTCTATGGGTGAAGGTGGAGAATAGACCAAAGTTTCGAGCTTCCGCTTTTGCTGCGGCGGTTTGTATACCGGATCCGAGAGCACAGACCGGAGTTTCACATCGGAGGAGGATTCTTCGTCTATGGGTGAAGGTGGAGAACAGACCGGAGTCTCAAGCTTTCGCTTTCGCTGCGGCGGTGGTTTGATGACCGGAGGATACCTCTTCATCTTTCCGATTTCGCACCAAACCCTTTCTAACTTTCGAGAGAATGGGGAAAAGGAGAGGGGATTGTTTTCGGATAGCAGATTTTAATATCTGTAAGTTTATTTAATATTGTTTTTAAATAGAAAAATGAGTAAGTTACAAAAAAAACCAGACCAAAATCATGATATTTACATTTTCTATCTGGTGTGACCCGATTTGACCCGAGAGACGCGGATTTGACCTGATTACACCCGAGAATCTCGGTTTTTTTGTTTTCAAACTCCCTAAATTGAATCTTTTTCCCCATTATTTTTCAAAACTGTAAAATTCGGGAAAACTGAGGAATTCTCCCCAAATTCCCCTCCCCACATTCCCCTCCTTCACTCAACAATGGTGGCTCAAACACGACGGTACAAGAGTAGAAACCCTAATAGCGGCGCAAAGGAGGCGAAAGTGATGGAGAATCCGAAGAAGGACGAGAATCCGGCGAAGAAGAAGAAGAATCTCGGTAAAGAAAAGAGGGCGGCGAAGAAGATGAAGATCGGCCCAAAAGAAGTAGGGGATTCGCAGGCGGCGGAGACGGTGGTGGAAGGTTCATCTTTGGTTCCGGAGACGGTGGTCGAAGCTTCTACTTCGGTGGTTCCTCCGGTGGTCGAAGCTTCTACTCCGGTGGTTCCTTCGGTTCCTCCGGTGGTGAATGCTTCATCTTCGCTTCCTCTGGTGGCCGTTAAGAGTGGTGGTACGAATCAGGATGAAGAAGAGAAGGAGTCTGAAGAAGAAGAAGAAGAGAGCGGTGAAGAAGACGAAGAAGAAGGAGAGGCAGCAGCCAAGGGCAAGGAGATAGCCAATGACTCGAGTGGAGAATCAACTGAAGCAACCGAATCCGAATATGAATCGGAGAGTGAGGTAAGAAGCAATAGGGAAAACTAGTAGAAATAGGGAATAATGTGTAGGGAAAACTAGTAATACTGGGAGAAATAGGACAACTAGGGAATACTTGGTAACTCTACTTGGTATATTCATGATACTTATGATAAATAGGATAATTGGGGAATACTTAGTAAAACTATAGTAGTATAACTTTGGAAAACGTTCCCATACCGAAATGGTGAAAGCATTTCCTTGGGAATACTTGTAGAATACTTGTATAACTAGGGAATACTTGTATAACTTTGGAAAACGGTGAAAGCAAAGCTTGAATAAATGGGAGCTGATAATGACAGATTGAAGATGGTTGTGTTGTTCTTCCTTTCGAGTATAGTTTGTGCACAAATGAAGACTGGAGATGGTGCATCCGACATTTTGGAAGTGTTTAAAAGGGCTGTGGATGATCTTGACTATTATAGGACATTTCCTTGGGGGAGATTTTCTTACGACTTCATGGTGAAGGAGATCATGCACACGGTGGAACATTTTCAAGCCAAATGGGGGGTGAAGGCAGGGACACAATGGCCCATTCCTGGATTCTGTATTCCTTTGGAGGTAAGTACAATGATTATGAGAATTTTGATGTTTCTTTAATTGAAAGTAAGTCTTACAACTCATAATTGTTTTGTAACTACTAGCGTTTGAGGCAATTCCTCAATTGGGAAAGCGATTTAGGGAGAGTGTCCCAGGAGCAGACTTGATGTGTCCGAGGATGTGCAAGTCGAAGTTCAAGAAAGGAGATATGAAAGGCTTTCTGATTGAGGCAATCAATGAAGAACTTGGTACAACTAAGGTAAGTTGTACCTTGCATCTAAACTTGGTAAATGGTTATATGTTGTGGTTTTTTTAAGTTGGTAACATTAATTTGATTCCTTCACAGCAGGACATTGACAGCCTCGTTTTAATCAGTCTGAAAGACGAAAAGAATCTATTGGCTCAAATCTTAGAGGAAGACGACGATCGTGATGAAGATGATCTCGTGGTTGATAGTTGGACCAAGCGTATGGCCAAATGTTACACTATCTTCTTTGAAGACCTGTTTGATCAAGACGTTGTTGCGCGTGCCAAAAAGGATAAGGAGATGGAACGAATAGAGGCTCCACCGGTGCAAACACCTCCAACCGAATTGGCCGAGATCTTGAAGAGCATAAAAGAGATTCAGGATAAGGTGAATGGATTTGATGCAAGATTGGCTGCGGTGGAAGCATCTATGGAAGAGGAGAGAGCGAGGAATGGATAGATGTTGGTTGTTTCTCTCCCTTTTGGTTGTTTGTTGAACTTATTTCTCGGTTATTTGTTGGGTTTGTTTGGACATAGAACTTGGTGTTGGTTTAAACTTTTGTGGTGGTTTGTAGAACTTATGTTGATATTCGTTGGGGCTTTGGTATGACTTTGCATTCGAATTCAGATATATTAGTAATAATTGGTAAAAATAGGAAAACTTTGTAAAACTATGTTGGTAATACTTGGTAAAAATATGTTGGTATAACTACGTACAACTACGTACAAACCCGTTGATAAGATAAGAAACATACAAGATAAGAAACAAAGCCATTGATAAGATTAGCTGAGCAAACAGTTGCATTAGTCTTAAAGAAAATTGAAAGGAAGTTTTACATAATATGTCTTATACAAAATTGAAAGGAAGTTTTACATAATATGTCTTATACAACATTTTAGATAAAATGTCTTAAACAACTACTTAAATCTCCTTTTGCATTTCTTCAATCTTCTTTTGCATTTCTTCAATCTTCTCGCTCTGCTCTTCAACCTTCCGAATTAGCTTCGAAATCTCTTGCTCGACACCAAAAACCCACGGCTGGCGAAAGTGGAGTCCATCATCCTAGCAATCAACATTCAAATAGTTTTACCTAGTTTTACTAGTTATCCATCGAATAACATTCAAATAGTTTTACCTAGTTTAACTAGTATTACCAAGAAAAAACCTAGAAATGAAATTTTACCTTAAATTCGTTGCAGGTGAAGTACCTACTGCCCGGTAAAGTGTCGAAATCATTCCGAAACTTTGGCTGTGTGGAGACATCTTGCTTGATTTGTCCACCACATGGGCATTTGGTTGGAATCCCATATTGGGCGTCGGCGATGAAGCCAAGCATGTCGAAATGCTCCTTCATCTGCTTCATCTCCTTACTGCGCCTCCTCTTCTCCTCGTATGGTTCAATGCAGAAGTTGTCCGTCCAGTGATAGCTACTTTCCTTCATTTCGATTTCAGATTCTCGTGAAGGAAGGAAGAGAAAAGGAGAGAGAGAGAAGAGAGAGAGAGAGAGGGTTGCGAGATTTGCTAAATGGGAGGATAATTGGAAAACGTTGTTTGGAGGAGACAAAAGAAAGCTTTGCAAAAAATTTGGATTTTTTATTTTGAAATTTTCGATAAATTTGAATTCGGCGCCAAATGAATTTCAAATTTCCCTCTAAAAATTTGGTCATAGTTGTCCAGAGTATACTAGTTGTACGAGATTGGGTCATAGTTGGTCATAGTTGTACTTTTGCTGGTTTTATGTTTATCTAGTATTACTTGCCCTTAAGATATGTTTTACTAGTTTTACAGAATAGATAAGTGCTTAGACATATAATTCTGATTGTTTTATGCAGTCATTTGCGTCAAATCAGTATTTAGGTTAGTAGATCTTCCTAAATTGGCTATTACTATTGGCAAAAGTTTGAAGCAGTTATAGTAGTTATACCAAAATGTTAGTGTTAGTGGATCTTAATATTTACTTTCTTAATTGGCAACAATTCATTGTTAGTGTTAGTGGATCTTAATATTTACTTTTTTAATTTTTTTAAAGATGTCATTTTAGCAATGAATGATAAAATTTAGCAAATTCTTATATTTATGATCGACTGACTAAAGTATTAAATTACTATTTTTTTAATTCAAATTATAAAATAATCATAGTAAATTGATTATTTTGATAAATATTACTTTAATTTTTACATGACAATGTTATATATTGGAATAAAGAAATAAGATAAAATGAAGAAAAGGGTTTAAGGAAAGGGAAAGGGGTTCCATAGTGTTGAGACAATGCCACTCTCTCTCTTCTCGAGATCCTAAAAATGGCACTGACCCATTCAACTTTCACTTCGATTCACTGAACCATCCTCCTGAGCACTGAGCCATGATCCACCCAACCCAGCGACGTCGCCGTCGTCACTCCGCCGTCTGTGCCGCCTGTCTCTAACAGAACATAATCAATTTTCAGGACATAAGTAGTTTTACATAATGAAATACCAGTTGTACTGAGTTGTTTTACAGAACAAAAGCTAACAAAAATCACAAGTTCTTATCTCTAAATAAAATCCATGGTAGTGTTCTTCGACGCCTTTTATTCGGTGTCCTTCGACGACGCCTTAGTGTAAGTGTTCTTCTCTTTTTTAATGAAAAATAATAAGTATTACAAAGTATTTGAATTAATTGAGTCATTAACTCATTAACTCTAGTTTTAGTTTTTTTTTCTGTAATGGACACTCTAGTTTAGTTGGAGAGAACTCTCCTATTATATTATATACTAGGGGTTATTCTGCGCTACGCGCGGAGTGTATCCATAAAAAAAATTCTTATATGTAGATTTTATTTTCATACCACTGTTTCAGAAAATGTTTGTAATATTTTTTCTGTTTACTAATATTTGTTTCTTTTAACTGAAATTTTTTGACTTTTATGAAATGTTATATTTTTACACCTTCTTGTTTTTTTTTATGTTTATTCTATGATTATTCTTAGATGGTCTATCTGTTTTATTTTTTAACTTTTATTTGTAGGACTTGCGGTGTGCATATATATTTTTTTAATTTTGTAGTTAGTATTTTCAACATTAACATTTTTATAAAAATATTCAGAAACGGTTTAATAAATTGAAATGAAAAGCTTTAGATTTTATAATGTTATCATTTTTTTGACATGTGTATATGTGGTCTACATGCCATGTTCAATTCTAAATTAACATTTGATATTAAACTATAATATATGTGGAGATCATTTGGTTGTAGTTATTTTGCATGGTAAAAACAATATCAATAATTTTCTGTCATTCATGAGTTCATTCGATCTCCTCATATTTCCAATTTTTTTTTTAATAACGCTGAATTCATGTATTAACAAAAAGATTCAAAAACTGTATTTTGTATATTAATATTTATTTTTGTTTTATTTTTCCTTTATTTGAATTTTTGATTTGATGGAGATATTTCAATCATAATTTCTTCATTTTTAAAAAAAATGTCATTTGACAAATGGATACAGAGTTTGATGAGGTATTTTTGGCCTTTATTTTGAATGTAAAAATCCCATTAAAACATAATCATCCTAACCAGTTTTCCCCTGTTTTGGTTTGACTTGAAAGCCCATTCTGCAAATATTTTTTTACAGTCATTTTCGTCGTTCTGTCTACGAAGAGGTTCTCTGAAGATGGTGGCAATGTACAACAAATCTTAACTTTTTATTGGTCTATTTTTTTTTGTTAAGATTAAGGTTGTTGTTAACCTCAAAAGATTGATTTTTTTGTATTCGTATTGTTAGTTCACGATATATTGGTTTTTGTTACGAATGTCAAATATTACGGCTACACGATTTCAAACATTACCGTTCGTGTGGAGCCCATTGTCACAGTAACTATTTATTTTTCTATAAATAGAACAATTTCGTTCACTGTAATCGACACACATTCATTCGCAACTTCAACAAGAAGTTTGTTTAATATAAATCATTCTTCGTCTCTTTCTATTATCAGTGTTCCGCTCTTCCACCGGGTATAATCTTTTTATCTTTATTTATATTTATCTTTACGATAAATTATATTTCTTTTTATAACACGTTATCAGCACGATCACTCTTCACTATAGCTAAATATATATTCATAATATATACCCTACTATAGCGGACGTTATGCCGCATCTATAATAATATATTATTTTGTAGTGGTTGTTTAAACACACCACTATTCATTTAATATTATAATGGACGGTTTATCGCCAAGTTTATTTATTATGCTTATATGGATGACTCTGTCACCATTTATTTACTCGTTTATTTTATTTACTGTTTAAATGTAGATGATTCTATCACCACAATATTACCGTTAATTATTTATTTTTTATGGTTATTATATAAGGAGGCTCGGCCGCCTGTATATAAAAAGTGTACCTGAAATTTGGTAAAAAAAAATTTTTTGTTATGGTTATTATATAAGGAGGCTCGGCCGCCTGTATATAAACCTTGTACCTGAAATTTGGTAAATTTAACTGATTAATTATTAAAATTTCCAGATCGATTTTCTTTGATTCCAACGGTCACAAAGAAAAAATTTCAAAATCCTTCTCCTTTTCTAACGGCTATGAACAGTATTTTCAATCTATAAATATACTTATCTTTCACTCATTTTTCTTCACACAAACATTTCATCTCCTCTCAAATCTTTCTCAAATATTTTTTCTTAGATTTCTTTTGTAAGAAAAATGTTTCGAAAAATAATTAGCTTGTTATTGNGGGAGTCCCCAATGGCGCGTTTAACGTCTCTAGCTTGACGGTTGTGTCTCGGTCTCCTCATTCTCCTAAAAAAGAAAAAAAACAAATAAAAATCCAAATTAACATAAAAAAAGGAAAAATAACATGAGATTGCCTCCCAAGCGCGCTTGTTTTTCGTCACTAAGCTTGACGTTGTTGAGGTGATCATGCGTCTTGGGGGTCTGAAAGAGGAACCATGATGTTCTCCTCAATCGCCACGTCTGCCATGTATGGCTTGCACCTCTGACCGTTAACTGAAAAATCTCCCCCGGACTTGTTCCACAAAACAATTGCTCCATAAGGGCAAACTTCTTTGATTGTGAATTGCCCCGACCATCTTTACTTCAACTTCCCAGGAAATAATTTCAACCTTGAGTTGAATAGCAGGACTTGGTCCCCAGTTTTGAATTCCCGTGTTATGATTTTCTTGTCGTGGAATGCCTTGGTTCGTTCCTTGTAGATTTTTGAACTCTCGTAAGCACCTTGGCGAATTTCCTCAAGTTCTTCTATTTGAATCAACCTTTTCTCGGTGGCTGTCTTGAGGTCAAAGTTGAGAAGTCTTGTAGCCCACAGAGCTTTGTACTCTAGTTCGACCGGTAGATGACATGATTTCTCGTAGATTAGGTTGAAAGGGGTTGTCCCGATTGGTGTCTTATAGGCGGTTCTATACGCCCATAGAGCGTCATCTAGCTTTGTCGCCCAATCCTTCTTCGTGTTTCCAACCGTCTTTTCCAAAATAGCCTTGATTTGACGGTTTGACACTTCCACTTGGCCGGATGTTTGGGGATGATAAGGTGTAGCTACCTTATGTTTTACTCCATGTTTCTTCATAAGCCCTTTGAAAATTTTGTTGATGAAATGGCTTCCCCCATCACTTATCACCACTCTTGGCACTCCAAATCTTGGGAATATTATGCTCTTGAATAGCTTCACCACCACCTTAGCGTCATTTGTTGGACATGCTATGGCTTCAACCCATTTGGAAACGTAGTCAACTGCTACAAGGATGTATTAGTTACCGTATGATGATGAGAATGGTCCCATGAAATCAATGCCCCACACGTCGAACACTTCAACTTCAAGGATAGGCTTTTGTGGCATCTCGTTTCTCTTGCTTATATTGCCTTTCCTTTGACACGCATCGCACTTAGAAATAAATCCGTAAGTGTCTTTGAACATCATGGGCCACCAAAAGCCGGCTTGCAAGACCTTTGTCACCGTCTTGAATGTTGCAAAGTGTCCACCATAATTCGACCCATGGCAATGGAATAAAATCTCAGGAACTTCTTCTTTCGAGACACATCTTCGCTAAAGTTGGTCCTTGCATCGCCGATAGAGGTAGGGCTCATCCCAAAAATAGCTATTCACATCCTTGTAGAATTTTTTTCTTGCATACCCATGGAGGTGTGGTGGTTCCATCTCGTATGACAGGTAGTTGACAAAATCAGCATACCACGGCTCGCTAACGTTAGTGGTGTCAATCGCCAATAGCTCTCCTAGCATGTAATCCGCTTTGTGTAAAGTGTGAATCAAGTGTACTTGCTCCTCAGGTAAGGAATCATCGATTGGTATGTCTTCTTCAATCCTCATTCTTGATAGATGATCCGCTACACCATTTTCGATGCCCTTCTTGTCTTTTATCTCTAGATCGAATTCTTGCAAGAGAAGAACCCATCTCAACAATTTTGGCTTGGCATCTTTCTTGGCCAGCAAGTGTCTCAACGCAGCATGGTCGGTGTGCACGATGACTTTAGAACCCACCAAATAGAACCGGAACTTCTCAAAGGCGTAGACTATTGCCAACAACTCTTTCTCCGTTGTTGCATATTTGACTTGTGCTTCATCTAGAGTTCGGCTTGCGTAATAAATGACATGGAGATTCTTGTCCTTCTTCTGTCCCAACACGGCCCCCACAGCATAGTCACTTGCGTCGCACATCACTTCAAATGGCAAGTCCCAATCCGGTGGCTGTACAATCGGTGCACTCACCAATGCATCTTTTAGCTTCATGAAAGCTTTGTGGCATTCTCCATCAAATACAAACTCTTTGTCCTTGCAAAAAAGTCTTGTCATTGGCCTAGCGATTGATGAGAAGTCTTTGATGAATCTTCTATAAAACCCATCATGTCCCAAGAAACTCCTTATGCCTTTCATCGAAGTTGGCGGCTGCAAGTTCATCATCACCTCGATCTTAGCTTGATCGACTTCTATCCCACTCTCGGATTACTTGTGTCCTAGTACAATTCCTTCTTTGACTATGAAGTGGCATTTCTCCCAATTGAGGACGAGGCTTGTGTCTTCACAACGCTTTAATACTCTGCACAAATTAGAAAGACACGCAGCAAAGGAAGAGCCATAGACAGAAAAATCATCCATAAAAACCTCCATTATATCTTCGATAAAATCATAGAAAATCGACATCATACACCTTTGAAAAGTCGCGGGTGCATTACATAATCCAAATGGCATTCTTCGATAAACAAATGTAACATAAGGACATGTGAAAGTTGTTTTCTCTTGATCATGAGGGTGGATAGGGATTTGAAAGAATCCTGAATATCCATCAAGAAAACAATAGTATGAATGATTTGCTAATCTTTCTAGCATTTGGTCAATGAATGGCAAAGGAAAATGATCTTTCCTAGTTGATGCATTTAATCTTCTGTAATCAATGAACATTCTATGACCCGTAATTGTCCTCGTTGAAATCAATTCATCTTTGTCATTTTTAATCACTGTAATTCCACCCTTTTTTGGAACTACATGAACCGGGGACACCCAAGTACTATCCGAGATAGGATAGATTATCCCTGATTTAAGTAGCTTCAAAATTTCCTTTTTAACCACTTCTTTCAAATTAGGATTCAGCCTCCTTTGTGGTTCAATTGATGTTTTATTTTCGTCCTCAATGTAGATTCTATGCATGCACAATGATTGAGATATCCCTTTAATGTTATCCAATGAATAACCTATAGCTTTTCTATATTTTTTCAGTTCATGCAAAAGCAACAAGGTTTCTTCATCATTTAATTCATCATTAATTATGACGGGATACGTTGAATTAGGACCGAGAAATGCGTACCTTAGCCCCTTGGGAAGCGGTTTCAGTTCTAGTTTCGGTGCATCGAGCTCGCTCCATTCATCCTCCACACTAGTCTTACCATTGCTAGTGTCTTCTCCCTCCTTCTCGTCCACGCCTTCTTCTAGTTCCAAGAAGTGTGCGTCTTTCCTCCAGGGTTTTTGAGAATCGAGAAATTCCTCATAACCAATAGCTTCTTCATTTTCGATCCCACGTTCTTCATTCGGCATTGTAAGGGTCACTTCGAGAGGATCTTTCATACTTAGCTCATCTAAGTACTCATCAACCATTGTGTCCAAGGTTTCTATGTAGAAAACCTTTCCTTCTATGGTTGGCTTCTTCATTACGTATATAATGTTGAATTTTAGGACGAATTCTCCCAAGTGAAGATCGATCATGCCTTTCTTCACGTCAATAATGGCTCCAGCGGTTGCTACAAAAGGTCTCCCTAGGATAATAGGATCCGTAGGCTCTTCATCCATCTCTATTACCACGAAATCAGTGGGGACGATACAATCTCCAACCTTTAATGGCAAATCTTCAAGAATACCGATGGGATAACGGATTGATCTATCCGCCAAGACTAGAGAGATCCTTGTCTTCTTGAAATTGGTTAATCCAAGCCTCTTGGAAACCGTTAAAGGCATGAGACTCACACTTGCACCGAGATCAACAAGGCATTTTCGAAAGGACAAAGGTCCTAATGTGCAAGGGAGAGTGAAACTACCCGGGTCTTGAAGCTTCTTGGGCAAGTTGTTTTGAATGATTGCACTACATTCATGGCTGACCACCACCATTGCTTCTTCAAGATGTCTTCTCTTCGTCATGACGTCTTTGAGGAGTTTATTGTACACCGGACAGTCAAGCATTAAGTTAGCAAAGGGGATGGTTACTTGGACTGTCTCCATCTTCTTGAACTTCTCAAATTGCTTGTCCAATATTTGCTTCTTGAATCTACCGGGGAATGGGAGTTTCTGTTCGTATGGTGGAAGGATAAAATGCACCTTCTTCTTGATGATCCCAGTTGGTTTCCCCTTATTCTCCTTGTTTTGATCCTCAGAAATCGGATCATTGGAAATGACATTTTTCAGGGTCTGCTTCTGGATCGGTTTCTCTAAGTGGTTTGAAACCGTTCCCAGCTTATCTTCATTTAAAAACTCACCAACTTCCTTCAATCCTATTTGTCCTCCATCTGTAATCTTCACCACAACTTCCTCCCTTGTTGGTAGTTCAGTTCCACTCCTTAATGTGATGGCCAAGCAATACTCTTTTGGGTTGGCTTCGGCTTTCCCCAGTAAAACTCCATTCGGTCCTTTTGATGTCGAGGATACTTGGGCAATCTGGTTGTCTAAGCCTCTTACATGAGTGGATATGTTCTCAAATTTGGTGTTAAGGTCGTTGTAAATCCCGTCGACCTTGTTGTGGATTTCCATCATCTTCTTGTTGACTTCCGTTTGGCCTTTAGCTTGGCCTTCCAAAAGTCTTTGGAGCATGTTCTTCATTTCATCTTGTGCTCCCGGGTTTGATGTGTTTCCTGGAGCTTGGAAGTTGGTTGGCTTTTGTTGGTATCCTTGCTGGTAGTTGGAGTTGAAATTCCCTTGGTTTGCTTGGAATCTACCTTGGTTAGTCTAGAAACCTCCTTGGTTCCCTTGGTTGAATGGTTTGGGTTGGAAACCTTGTTGTTGGAATTCTTGTTGTTTATGTGGAGGATAGACTTGGTCTTGGGGATTCTTCACGTTGTTGCTCCGATATGACTAGTTAGGGTGATTCCGGAAACTTTGATTGAACCCTCCTCGGTTCCCTTGGAATTCTCCTTGGAATCCTCCTTGATTCCTCTTCTTGTGTAACGTCTTGGTATCCTTGTCCTCCACATTCTCCAACAAAATTTATCGATCTTTGATTTGCAAGCAAGACCTTGTCTAGCTTGTCGTTGATGTCTTTGAGTCTTTGATCTTCATATTTGGTGTCTCTCATCGTGCGATCGTAATCTCCTCCATATCCTTGATCGCTTTGAGCTAAATTTTCAACCAAGATTTCTCCATTGACGACATCTTGGCTAGCAAAACTCCCGTTGCTTGCCGTATTTAAGGCTAGTTGATATTTTTCTAGGACCCCTCGGTGTAGGATTCCTAGAAGCGCTTCCTT
>PKMM01018674.1:33909-91260 GCA_002933915.1 Eutrema heterophyllum
ATTGCAAGACCATTGATCATGAGATCAAAACTTCCAACCTCTGTATGGGGACATGCTATTTTGCATGCAGAAGCACTCATTCGGATAAGACCAAGTGCGTACCATAAGTATTCCCCACTACAGTTAGCATTTGGTCGAGAACCAAATATTTCCCATCTAAGAATTTTTGGTTGTGCGGTTTATGTGCATGTAGCACCACCACAACGTACAAAGATGGGGCCACAAAGAAGGTTGGGAATATATATTGGATGTGATTCTCCATCAATTATACGATACCTAGAACCACAGACTGGTGACGTCTTTACGGCACGTTTTGCCGATTCTCATTTTGATGAGAAAGTATTCCCGGTTCTAGGGGAGAAAACAAACAAGTAGAGAAGGATATCAAATGGAATGTGCCATCCTTGTTGCCCCTTGATCATCCTACTAAACAGTCGGAACTAGAAGTTCAACGAATCATGCATCTACAGAGTATAGCAAATCAGCTACCTGATGCATTTGCAGATACTAAAACAGTAACTAAATCACATATACCAGCTGCAAATGCCCCTGCTCGTATTGAAATACCACGAGAAAGTGAAAGAGCATATGATACACATGAGTTAAGAACACGTTTAAAGCGTGGTAGACCTGTTGGTTCTAAGGATAAAAATCCTAGAAAACGAAAGGAAGCTGAAAAGCATGATATTCCCAAAATAGTGGAAAGCATTCTGGAAGAAGCAAATCATGAGAGTAATGATAATATAGAGCATCATGAACCTGAAGGATATCATGAAATTTCCATCAACTACATCCATAATGGAAAAATATGGAATCGAAATGAAATGGATAATGTTGATGACGTTTTCTCATACTTAGTGTCTAAAGAAATAGACGATGAAAACGAAGATCCAGAACCAAGGTCTGTATATGAATGCCAAAAGAGGCAAGACTGGTTGAAATGGAAAGATGCTATACAAGTCGAACTTGATTCGCTTAATAAACGAGATGTATTCGGGCCTATTATACTCACACCTAAAGATGTGAGACCAGTTGGATACAAATGGGTTTTTGTTCGAAAACGAAATGAGAAAAACGAGATTATGAGATACAAAGTTTGCCTCGTGGCTCAAGGTTTTTCTCAAAGGCCCGGGATTGATTACGAGGAAACGTATTCTTCTGTAATGGATGCAATCACGTTTAGATTCTTAATGAGTTTAGCGGCTGACGAGAATCTAGAGATGCGTCTTATGGATGTCGTTACAGCATATCTATATGGATCATTAGATACTGATATCTATATGAGAATTCCCGATGGGTTTAAAATGCCAGAAACATTGAATTCTAAACCCAAAGAATTATGTGCAATAAAGTTGCAGAGATCATTATATGGGCTAAAGCAATCTGGACGTATGTGGTACAATCGTCTCAGTGAGCATTTAACGAAATAAGGATATGTGAATAATCATATATGCCCATGTGTTTTCATCAAGAAAACAACATCCGGATTTGTAATTATCGCGGTATATGTTGATGATCTAAACATTATCGGAACTCAAGGGGAGATACAAAAAGCATCTGAATATTTAAAAGAAGAATTTGAGATGAAAGATCTCGGACAGACAAAGTATTGTCTTGGCTTACAAATTAAGCATTCTCGAAATGGTATATTTGTGCATCAATCCACATATACCAAAAGAGTGTTAAAACGCTTTAATATGGATAAGGCAACTCCTCTAAGTACCCCTATGGTCGTTAGATCACTTAAGGTTGAGAATGACCCATTCCGATCGCATGGGGAAAATGAAGAGATACTTGGTCCTGAAGTACCATATCTAAGTGCAATTGGATCCCTTATGTACCTTGCCAATTGTACACGACCTGACATATCATTTGCTGTTAATCTTTTGGCAAGATTCAGCTCGTCCCCTACAAAAAGACATTGGAATGGGATTAAACATGTCTTTCGTTATCTCCAAGGGACTATTGATTTAGGTTTGTTTTATCTTAAACACTCAAAGAGTCAAATGATCGGTTTTGCAGATGCAGAATATTTATCGGATCCACATAAAGCCCGATCACAAACAGGATATGTGTTCACGATCGGAGGAACCGCTATATCATGGCGTTCTCAGAAGCATACGCTTGTGGCCACTTCTTCAAATCATGCTGAAATCATCGCACTCCATGAAACAAGTAGAGAATGTGTATGGCTAAGATCAATAAGTCAACATATCCAATCGAGTAGTGGAATTCACGTAAAAATGGAGCCAACTATCTTATATGAAGATAATGCAACATGTGTCGCTCAGACAAAGGAAAGATATATCAAAAGTGATATAACCAAACATATCCCTCCGAGGCTCTTCTCATACACTCAAGAGCTCGAGAAGAATAAAGAAATTGAAGTGAGATATATTCAATCATGTGAAAATGCAGCGGATCTCTTCACGAAATCATTACCCACCACTATGTTCAGGAAACATGTCCATAACATTGGAATGCGTCATCAAAGAGACTTATAAAATAACATCCTGATCATTCGAGGGGGAGCTTGCGTGGTTGTACTCTTTTTACCTTCATATGGATTTTCCCACTGGGTTTTCCTGAAAAGGTTTTTAACGAGACAACAAATGCATAACGCAAGACGACAGTAGTGACACTGGTCTCCAAGGGGGAGTGTTACGAATGTCAAATATTATGGCTACACGATTTCAAACATTACAGCTCGTGTGGAGCCCATTGCCACAGTAACTATTTATTTTTCTATAAATAGAACGGTTTCGTTCATTGTAATCGACACACATTCATTCGCAACTTCAACAAGAAGTTTGTTTAATATAAATCATTCTTCGTCTCTTTCTATTATCAGTGTTCCGCTCTTCCACCGGGTATAATCTTTTTATCTTTATTTATATTTATCTTTACGATAAATTATATTTTTTTTTATAACAATTTTGTATTTGTGTTTATTTGTTAATTAAATGTGGTGACTGAATATTTGTTTTTTATGTTTTTGTTTCAGTTTTGAAATCATTAGTATTCTTAACAAAAAGAACAGAAAATAAAAACATAATAAAAATTTAAACAATTGCGTTGAGATTTGCAAAAAGTGTAGATCGTCTGTTTGTCTTTCTTTCTATTACCGAATTTATTGATAAAATAAAAGCTTTCAGAATCTATTGAATTTAAGCTTTCAGAGTCTTTATGTTTTTTTTATTCTTCAATAAACTTAGATGTGATGATGTGGCATTCTCTTATGAGTTTTCAAAATGTTGATATGGATAGCCTGAAGAACCTCAAATAGGTGTTTTCATATAGTATATATTTAATTATTTATTATCAGTTGCTAAATTTTTTTTTTTTAAATCAATTATATTTGTATAGAATCTATAGATAATAGATGAGTTGCCGACAAAAAAAATTGGTCTATTAATTTCATCTTCGGACTCGGCCCCATCGTTTATTTGATGGGCTTGATGAAAACATTTTACCGCAAGATCCATTTATCTTTAGAATTAGTTGAACGCTACTAGCACGACGAACCAAATACCTATTAACTATTAAAAAAAAACTATGAAAAAACAAGTAACTGCAATCATTTTTTTCAAAACTGAAAATAAAAACTCTTGACAGGCTGTAAATTTAATTGAATACCTAAAAAACATTTTCTGTCACATCCGAAAATATATTAATTCAAAAGATGCAATGTATGATATAGATGTTTTCTAAAAATAATCATTTGATCCTAATACATAAATTAGAAGATGCAATGTATGATAGATATTTTCTAAAAATAATCATTTAATCCTAATACATAAATTAGAAGATGCAATGTATGATAGATGTTTTTCAAAAGTAGTCATTTAATCCTAATGCCCAAAAAAGGTTCATGATTTGAGTGAATGTACGTACATGTTATCTGTAATTCAAACTAATTAAGATGACGACTGTCTATTATAATTAATTGGCATACATATTGGTATACATACTTACAATGCCAGCAATTCACCAAATTTAATTACAATGTATATTCATAGAATAAAACAACATTTCTTTTTATTGTTTTCAAATTACACATTTATATAGCCATTAAGAAGGTAATATCCGGATTTTAAAAGGGGATACAACCTTACGTGATGAAAAGAATATTTCTAGCCTCTCTATGTTATTTGAGATATCTTACAGCGAGAACAACAAATTTCACCAATAAGTTGTCTTGTCGTTACTGATTATATACCACGTGGCATATATAATTACGCACTATTTCATATATATGATTAATCACGGATTTTCATGAAATTACTAGCAATAATTCTGCCAACTAGATGACTTAACATCAAATTCCTGAAATATAGGCAACATACAAAAAAAAACACAAGACATAACATTACACACACACACAAAAAAGCATTATTGTGGTCATCGTTATGACGAGGAAGAAGCTAAACCTAGCTTACATCACCAATGATTCAACGAGGAAAGCAACATTCAATAAGAGAAAGAAAGCGTTTGTTAAAAAAATCCACGAGCTCTCCGTTCTATGCGGTATTGAGACAGGTTTTGTAAAACAGATAAAACCCAACTCTAGAAACCCCTTTTGGATTCGAAGAGAGGAGAAAACAAGACTAGAAGGTGATCTTAGATGAAGAATGATCACCTTGAAGAACTTGATTTCAGATGGAGGATGACAATGGCGGAACAGAAATGTGAGAGAGAATAAACTTTTCTTGTTGATTGATTAATTTCTGCAAGATAATAAGGAGAGGATGATGAAGGAGGCCATGTTCCAGTTTCTTGGTGGGAAAGGAGACAAGCTTAAGCTGAATGGTAGAACTCGTGAGGATTTGTGCATTTATATTGATCAATATCTTAAGGAGCTTTACCACCATAGGAATCAAAACCTAAATCAGTCGCATCTTGAGTATGGAGAATCTTCTTCATCAGCATGTCATGATGGCACCAGCAGCTATAGCTGAAGTGGGTTCCTCGTCTTTCCCAAATCCCGATGTTTTCAACCCTCCTCAACTAGGGAATGAGTTATGGGCTTTGAGGCCCATTATCTCTTCAAATCAGAGACCAGAGCAGGTTACTTTTGGAAATAATTTTCTTCCCGCCCCCACTGACCAACAAGTTTATTATCAAATGATGAATCCGGTAGGTGTTTGCGATCACCATCGAAACTTAAATTTTAATCATAACCAGTATAATCAGTATCAGCATCAGTTTGGATATCCAACTCATGTGAGTCAAGATGGGATTAATTACAATCCGAATCAGCAGGAAGAATGGTTGGTTAATCAGATGATATTGAACCATCCGGAGCAAATGCGTTTTCCTATGATAGATGACAACAACAACCGTTACTACCACCAGCAACCCTAAATCATATCCATCGACGACCACCTTTGTTCTGATGAATATTGATTATCTGTAACAAGTCTTTGGTTTGATATGTATTGTCTTTTCAATTTCATGGAATTTATAGTTCCCTACTTTATTTATAATGTGTGTTTTGTTATGCTGTTTTGTTTTCGGAGAGTGTAATTCTCTCTCTCTCTCTCTCTCATGATAATAAGTGTTTTTTTAGGATTCAATTTTATAAACTATCAGTTTTTGCATTGCAGTTTTTTATATAAAGTTTCGAATAATTTTAATTAGCAAAGAAGAAGCCTTCAAATTAACTAGGGGGTAAGAAACATAATGAATTCTTTGCACATATGTGAAATTAAGTCTTGAGGTATTTTTCATTTTGACGGTCGGCTCTTGGAATGTCACTATAATCGACCCACGTAAGTTTGTTTTATTCTTTACATTATAAATATTAATTAGTTTCTATTTTTTTTTTTTTGTTAAGCCTTGTAATTTTATGAGTTTGTGGGGGTGCGAATTGATCCTTAGCCCTTAGGTTGAACAAATTTGGGAGTGAAGATGCATGCATGTTGGGTGCAAATAGATGGTACGCACTACTCAAATTAGTCAATTAATTGAGACCGATTAACGAGTCTTTCAAAGATTCTACATAAAATGACCTTTTTTTTACTACACTCCTACAAATTATGTACCAAGAATATCTCTTTTGTAAATAGAATTTGAGGCTACAAATTTTTTATTTTATCTTCTTTTACTACACCCCTAGAAATTATGCACCAAAATTTTATATATGTATACATTAGTTAATGTTAAGCTGCGTTGTTAGTCTTGGTCCGTTGTTTTTTTTGTACTGTGAGTTTTTTTTGTGTGTGTGTGGAGATGTAATCTTCTAGAGAATCTAGACTGACACACTCACAAATCATAAGTTATCGGGGCTGTATTTGATTAGGGATTTTAGGAGATTTTGGTTTTTAAAAAAAATATTATGTTATTCAACTGATGATTTCTAAATGCCTTATCAAATCATGTGTTATTGAACATGATATTTATGTAAAATCATTCAAAGTCACTTATAATCTCGTTATTCAATCAACAATTTGTATAAATCATATCAAATCTAATGTTATTCAAATCTAAATAATTTTTAAAAGAACAAGCGGTGAAAATAATTTCGGAAGACTTTACATCCATTTTTAGTTTAAAATAATGGTCAAGAAATTCATACCTCTACAGGTGTGATTTGGAGGAGCGATCACTTCAAATATCCTTTTTAAAAAAAAAAATTCTCTTATATCCCTTTTTAATCGTCATATCCCTCTCCTCTTTAATGAAATATTCAAATACAAAAATACCTCTCATTTAAAATATTGATTTAATAAAAATTTCAGAAAACTGAAAAAAAAAAAAATTCAGAAACTAAAAAAAAAAAAATTGGGACCGCGTCGAGTCGAGCTCGATCTCCTCTATCGCCGGCGCCGTCGTTCTCGCCGTCGTCGACCTCGAACCGCTGTATCTTCATTTCTGTCGAACTGCATTTAGCTTCACAATCCAGGTTCGTGTTTTTGGAATTGGATTTGAGCATTTTGGCTCAAATTGGTTTTGGAATTGGATGTGATTATTGTGGTATATATGCACATTGGGTGTTTTACCATGGATTCTGGGTCGATTAAGACTTTAAAGTGGTAACAAATGGATTTCAGTAGTTGAATCGTAATGAATTGTAAGTAGATTAGGTCTCGAACCCGAAACCATCCAATTTGAGTTCTGGTAAAACTGGGTAAACCTAGTAATACTGATAAATATAGTATAACTAGTAAAACTTGGTGAAACTGGTTTTGCACTGTTTCTGATGGATTTCCGACGGAAACTGCCGTCGAAAATTGCATGTTTTCTTGTAGTGATTGTTATAGTTTTTCATTTCAGTTTTAAATATTTGTTTGTACATATTTTTAGAGGGTAAATGCATCCTCTACCATTTCTTAACAACAAAATTAAGTCTACTCGTTTTGCACTGTTTGACCAATTCTGTTCATAGGAAAAAGTCCAGCTTAACCCTACACATCCTCGAAAAGTTGGTGCAGTCGCATAGCTTCATTACATAATGCAATTGTGGGTCCTTGGATACATTGTCAGACGCAATATCTCTCTAGATATTGTTGTTTTTTGCGAAATTAAAAACTAAATAAAATCCCTGGAAATAGCGTAGACAACTAAAGGTCATCTCTTTTAAGATTTACTCATATTTCGGCTGTGGAGAAAACCAAAGGATACCGATTGAGATCCACTTCTATTACCACCGCAACACAACAACAACAACTACAAAAAGATATCTCTCACGATTTAACCCCTAACCCTAGCAGCGCCGTCTTTGTCATCATCACCATTCTGCGGCGGAGGAGGACGGAGTATTCATTCGAGAAGCGGTTTCGTCATTGGCAAGGAATCATCTAGATTCGTCCCTACCAGGTTTCTTTTTTGTTTTCTTTTCCACTTTTGAGATTCGATCTGGATTTTTCTTTTCACAGAGCTTACAATTTTTAAAAATTCTTCTTGTTTTGTTTCTGTTTTTATTTATTTCTTCAACTGTGTCTTCTTCTTTTTCTTTTCATTTTAAAAAAAAAAAATTAGCGACATCTATATATTTTTATTATTATTTGGAGTACATTACTAAATTGTTTGGTAAGGATTTGATTATGTTAATTTACTTTCTCGTTTTGGTCATGTGTTCATTGCTTTTACTAAAGTTAGTTTTGATCAATAAAACTCTTTGGATTGCAACTGGTTTTACTAAAGTTAGTAATGAAACGAATTTTTTTGACTTCCTCTCTATGGATAGCAATTGGTTTTGGTTTCTTATTGAATCGTAAGATCAAAATCGTCATGTAAAATTTCACTTTCGAAAAATCTAAATCACATACTCATGACGAAGAAGAAGTCCACTTTCAAAAAACCTCTATAAACACAAAAGCATTCTCCAATTTCTCGATTTTATCAATCCTCCTCTTCTGTTTCTTATTGTTCTGTTTGTTTGATTTAAACCAAATTTTGACAGGTATCACCATCAGCAGCTCGAATGTAGACGGAGTCCCCAAAGGATTCCGATTGAGATCCCCTTCTATTACCACCGCAACACAACAACAACAACAACCCCAAGAAGATCTCTCTCACGACGAAACCAAAACCCTATTCAGCTGCACTCAAAGAACAACAGAAGATGCGAAAAGAAGCAGCTAAGATCATCAAAATGACGAGAAAGGCATCAGCAAAATTCGATTTTGATGTGTAACCAGATGCAACTTGCCATACATCTCTTCTCATCATGGCCACATTGTGAAAAAAGTTCCAATGGTTGAGAGGTTCACATCCGGGGAACTGATCGTGTCTGAATTGGAACCAGATGGTAATTTGGCTAGACTAATATGTTATCGTGCCAGTTACATATCAGCGATAACAGTGTTATCGACTGTGGAGGCATCTTATTAATTCTAATATGTTATTGTGTTCAGTTACATATCATCGATATCAATGTCATTGACTATGTAGACATCTTGTTAACTATAATATGTTATCATGATAAGTTACATATCAACGATAACAATGTTATCGACTGTGGAGACATCTTGTTAACTATAATATGTTATCGTGTTTAATTACATATCAGCAATAACAATGTTATCGAATATTGAAACATATTGTTAACTTTTAATATGTTATCGTGTTTAGTTACAAATCAGCGATAACAATGTTATCGCCTATAGAGACATCTTGTTAACTCTAATTATAATGATAACTTTGTCAATTCATTCCGGGTGGCGTTGATCACTCAAACATTTATGTAGAAGCCGAGAAGGTTGTCAACGAAGATACAATCTCCAACGTTACATTAATTTTTTGTTCCTATAACAACCTTGCAAAGCACACTTATAGCTTGTATAAATTGATATGCTAATATTGGAAGTCGATAAAACTATTATCGATTAGCAGATCAAGTGATTCAGTATGTTCTTTTAGCATGTCTTAAGTGGTTAATTGTATGACCTTTTGCCTTTATTCTTCCAAGATTCGCCACGACTTAGCAGTGAGGTTATATTCTGACTATTGCTTCTTATTAATTGCGTTACTGGTCCAAATGGGTTAACTGATATATATTTTATAGAAATGTTAGTACTAACCAGATAACCAGGTTAACGCATATATTTGTCTAACTATATACGTCAACTATAATATGCTAACTTTGTTAACTTCATAACTTTGCTAAATATCTGCTAACATAAAATCGAAAGTGTGAACAAAACAAAGAGTAAATTCTGAAACAACCAAAAACACTAAATGCACGACAAAGACATTAAATGTAAAGCAAATGAGAGATTTTTTGTGAGGACGATGTTGGTGGTGAGTTTAGCACTCCCCGGTTTAGCCCGGTTTAAACCGAGACCGGCCCAATTGATCCCGGTTGACGACGGTTCGAACCCGGAAGGAAAGACCACGAAACGGTCGCCGACCTCCGAACTTGAAAGAATGGTCCACGAGTGACTATTAACCGATAAGTTCGGCAAGAATCCGAATGAATACCAAACTTGAATCTAGATCGGCGAATCACGCCCCGATCGACGACGGTTCAAGATCGGTAAAAAGAGAATCTGAATGAATGTCGTACTTGCTCGAGCTCGGTGAAGGCCGAACTCAATTCCTTATCTCGAACCGAGATCGGTCTAGTTAATCCCGATCGACGACGGCTCGAGATCGGTAAAGAAAAAAAGACATCATGCTACTACCGACATGCGATGTGCCGAGCTCGTAGGTATCGACCTGTCGCAATCAGAACCCACTTCCAGGATTCGCGGAACTTTACGAAAAACACGGAAAATGAAGATTAATTAGTTTTCTAATCCGGGATTCGCGGAGCTTTTCCCGGATTCGGGGAACTTGTCGAAGCCGCCGAGGAGGCTTATAAATAACGAAGTCCTGATTACATTTAAAAGGGAGAGAAAAATACATTTTAGAGAGAGAAAGTGAGAGCTCGAAATCCGATTTCGACTTCACTATCGACTTAAGAATATTTTTGTAAACTCCGACGAGTTCGATTTAATAAAAACGAGATACCGATCGATCTTTCAACTCTTTTTATCCTTGTGTAATTTATACGATCAACAGACGATGGATCCCACATTTAAACCTCATTTGCGTTGCATTTAATGTCATGTCAGGTCATTTAATACACATTTTCTCCCCTCAAATTTCATGACGTCTTGTATTATAGGGGCAAAACCGTCTCAAAAATTAATTCTGCATAGTCAAAGCTAATTTAGAGATTTCAAATGTCAGTTTCCCAATTTTTTTTGTCAACTAGGTATATTCACCTAAATCACCCTTCAAAACTTGCAAACAATAATTCATGATTTCCAAAGATATGACTGTCAACAAAAGAATTATGACAAAATAGATTTTGTAGATAATAAAAGCGTCAACTTTCCAATTTTTTATTACGAATGTAAGGACCTAAGGGTTCGAAGTAATTTGTTTGTGTACGTAAAATATTCGTGATTAAATATATCGTTTTAGTTAGTGGCAAACCATAATCAACCATATTCTTCGTCCGTCGAATTCAAGTTAGCTCAAGATATCCAAACAAGATCTACAGATAAAACGGCAAGTGAAATTTTGGAATTTTTTCTGTCGACCGTTGCTAAATTAATTAAATACATTTATATTAGAAACGAATGAAACTAAATGCTTCACATAAATGTATAATAAAACACAGATTAGAAATTAAAACATGCACATAGCACAAACAATATATCATGATTGGTGACATGTTCTGCTCGAATCAGATGTTTAAATAGATGACAAGCAATAAATGAAAATTAATAACATAATTCTAAAAATGATGATACTAAAATTAAAATGAATTAATTAGCTAGACCAGCGGTGAACGTGACACCTGTTGCTGGAAGCCATCTCCGACCGTCAATGAACGATCCAACGGTGAAAGACAGGGCCGTCCGTTTGTCCATGATATGATAACCGGGCCATTTAACCCGACCCGATGACCGCCAACCCGGCCCAACATTATTGTATTCGCCATACCACAATGTCTTCAAAGCAAAGTTACCAAACCACTCAAGCCAACCTCTGGGCTGGACCAGCTGGCTCATGTAAGTGTTCATGTAAACCGTTCTTGAGAAAAGTTTCCACGGCCGGCCAAGATAAGTAGGCTCCGTGGCCAACACGTAACTGTTCATGATTACAAACCCTGTGTTCTGGTTAGGGCTTTTTCTCCCTTGCGCAGTTATCGTTACCTTCTGGAGCGGTAACGGAACCCGGGTATAGATTTTACAGTTCTGTAAAACTGCGGCGCCGTTTCCGAATATGAAATCGATTGTACCATAAATTTCACATTCTCTATAGAACTGACGAAGGGAATGGGCGTAGAGAGTGTCTTGGTAACCTTCCATGCTACATCGGAAGAAGGCGGATTGGTCGGAATCGACCCTCAGTGCGACAGCTTGACGGTTATGCGGCCCGGCCGTGTTTCTGAAAGTTATGTCCCTTGCTATGAATCCTCTTCCGGAAACAGCTGATCAAAACCAAATGAAGGGTTAAAATAATTAACTAGATATAAACAACAAAAATTATTGAATAAGCAGTTACTTGTAGCACACGAAAGGGATGAATTATAAGAAAAGAATGTAAAAAGTTTGAAAGTCTTCAGTTTGCAGAAAGCAAAATAATATTTGATTAGTTCTGATTTTCCCAAATACTAATAAACAAAATTTGACCAAAACCAAAAAGAGAGAAAAGAACAAAAAAAGGTAATAAAAAGATTAATCAATCAATTAATTGGATGTAATAGATATTTGTAGCACAAGAAAGGAATGAATTATAAGAAAAAACACTATAAAGCTTGAAAGCCTGCGGATTGCAGAAAGCATTTATGCTTTTCAGACACACTAATAAACAAAATTTGACAAAAACCACAAAGTGAGAAAAGTAAAAAAAAGGTTAATCATCAATTAATAAACTAATAATTTAATTAACCAATATTAAATTATTACTACTAACCAACGGTTGCAGTTCGGAAAGTTGTAAGACCCTGCAAGAAATTCCGGTCACCGGTAATGATCGTCTGTCCAATACCGTCACCGACAAGCATTATGTTTGTCTTCTTCTTCTTTAAATCAATATTCTCTTTATACAAACCTTTCTTCACGTATATAACATATCTCTTTGTGCTATGAGTAGGAGCCTCGTTGATGGCCTCATTAATCGTCCGATACTTCCCTTTTCCATCCAGCGCCACGACCGTGTCTGGGTGCATAGCGCCGGGGTCGAGCCGCATCATGAGGCTCTCGTCGGTCTCTGGGAGCCACTCAGGGCTAGCGTTAAAGCTCTCGTTCCTAGATGCCTTGAAAGGCAAGGCATTGAGCTGCGTGTACATGTCTAGGACATTGCTCACGAGCTGAGTGACTTGTCTTAAGCTACCTCTGATCAGTTCCTCGTACTTTCTCTCTGTTCCTTCAAACCCTTCTAGACACGTGTCTTGGTTACTCATCGCCGCACTTAGCCATGTCTTAAGGTTGCCTCCTGCAGCAGCAGCGTCGTGAGAGCCACCGTCAATTCCTCCTCCTCCTCCATGGAGTTTATTCATCTCCAGCATCGACCATGCTAGCTCCGTCACCGAGAAACCTACAAGCTCTTTGCAATCCTCTATTGCAATTTGTTCACGGGAACGGAAAGATAACGTCGTGACCGTTGGGATTCCTTCCATTGCCAACTTGGCTTTGTCGTGTGCCTCCTTTACCGCAGCACTTAAAACCGAATGCGGGTTTAACCCGTGACCCGATTTCTCGATGTGCGTCCGGATGTTAGAGACGCACAACTCGTGGGCATCGATAAATTGGCATGCTTTGGCGACCAAGGACCGAAAGTTTTCTTCTTTATAGGGCTTGAAGATTGTGGTTTCGGACGAAAAGGTTTGAACGAACATAAGCATTATAGGTAAGAGAAGAGCGGTGAGAAACCCGGTGATGCCCATTTTTTGTGATAATCGTTTTTGGGTTTGGGGTTTGGGTTAGCAAAAGAAAAAGAACAGAGGAAAGAGTGAAGCCATATATATAGAAAAAATCTTGGGAGGTTTAGGTATTGATTGTTGGTGAAGAAATGTTCTTTGCCTCTTTGGGAACTGTAGGAACAAATTCAACTTTAATTTTTTACCTTCTTTTGTTACTCTTTTCTCAAGCCAAAGTTATTCCTTCTTCATTTGGCCAAAGCTCTCTTTTTTATGCTCTATAAAACTTTTACTTCTAGGAGACTAGGACTAACCAACCAGACTTTTGCACACCCGGTTCGAATGAAAACCAATGCCATCTTAATTAAACCGAAAGAATGATAAACAACCGAAATATTAACCGATTGGTTCATCTAAGCGGATAAATAAACCAAGATGTTCCGGTTTGTACCGCTGCGTTTCTTCCCTCCCATTTGTCATCATCATTCATCATCATCATCTTATCTTCTGAAGATACTGGTAAAGTGAGCAATCCGTTCATCCCTAGAGAAATTGTAATCGCCGCGCTGAAATTCTTCAGCTTCCGCCATCAATGGCACTATCCCAGATCGTGAATCCCATCATACATCCGTCTCCCAAAATTTCACGGCGTTTCACGGCGATATCGCCATTTAAAACCCTAAACCCCCAAATTTCCCGCCACCCACCACACGCACTCTCTCGCAGACTCTTCCTTCCTTCTGTTTCCTCGATTTGGGATGCCATAACTGGCGGCGGAGATTCAAACCCCCGTGAGGCCATCGCAGCGGTTCGAAGTGGAATGCAGCTTTTCAGAAAGGTGAAACTGAAAAGAAAAAAAAAATCTGACTTAACAAAATTGTTCTAACAAAGAAACCCTTTTTAATTTTGGATCTTTAAATAAGAAATAATATTCGAAATGTTTTGTGAAAGGGTGATGTTTCTGGATCGGTGACAGAGTTCGATAGAGCTATTGTGTTGGATCCCCGGCAAAAGGCATGTAGGTTTTATGTGCTCTGTCTTTATCTTACAACTTCATCTCTCTGGAAAAGCTTGAAAACTGAATCTTTAGAACTTATGCTTCATGGGGAACACTAACGTTTGCTTTGATGACAGATCTGTGGCAACGCGGGCTTTCTCTTTACTACCTGGATAGGTACTAGCTGCTTACTCATTGTCTTTCTCTCATGTTACGGATTTGGAAGTGTAAAAGAAATTGACTCCTTCTGTTTTAGTTTTTGGTCTCTGTCTATTGTATGAAGCAATGAAATATCCTGCATATAACCAACTGTTAGCAACAAAATGCTAATATCGGTCCCTCTTCAAAACTAAGAGGGAAAATGGGAAAGTGGACTTAGTCTCTCCTCAACAATCGGATGAAGTCATTATTGACAATACTGGAATTGATAACAAACGTGAAATAGAAATTGCAATTACGGAACCGGCTATGCCTTTGGTTTGACCATTTGTTGTCTCATCACCAACAGGTTTGAAGAAGGTGCAGAGCAGTTCCGGTTAGATGTTGCCCAAAATCCAAATGACACAGAGGAGTCGATTTGGTGCTTTCTCTGCGAGGCTCGGCTCCACGGTATTGATGTTGCACGCAAACAGTTTCTTGAGGTTTGTTTCTTTTTCCCTTATCCTAAACCTTATTATTTTCCTGATCAGTTAAAAAAGCAGGATATGAGAATCTAGAAACAATTGTTTGTAGGTTGGTAGAGATTCTCGGCCTGTGATGCGGGAAGCTTATAACCTATTCAAGAACGGTGGTGACCCTGAAAAGGTTTTTGAGACGGGTTTCTTGATAATTGATTTTATGTTTTTCTTCCAACTAACTGTCTTAATGTTCTGGTTTTGAAAACACAGTTAGTTAATGACTTCTCGAGCGGTCAAGCAAGTGAATACTTCTACGCTTCGCTGTATGCAGGGCTCTACTATGAAGCTGAGGTATGCTCTTGATCTTGAAATTCTCCAACACGATCTTCGTTGACATCTATTGTTCTTGAAGATCAAACAGTTCTCAAGTAATCTTGTCTGATTCTCGTTGTAGGGTAAATCAGAAAGCGCAAAGTTTCATATCACCGCAGCTTTTGGATCTCCATATGGGCAGAGGTTTGACTCCCTATAGAACACTTAGAGCAATCAAAATGAAGAGATGCTATGGTTTAGTGTTTTTGATACTTTTGCATCCCAAATATATTTCAGGTCTGATGATTACATGGCTTCACTTGCTAAAGTTCACTGCCTTTGTAGAAATTGGAGCTCCGGTTTTGTTTGAACCGGTTCGAGGTGTTTTGGAGCCTTACATTCATAACTTTTCAAGGCCCAGCTTGTAAAATATTAGCCCAATTAAAAGTTGGACCTCCGTTTGCAATTTCCGTCCTATATTTTTAGAACTTGAAGAAGAAAGTAATTACTAACTTAGGTAATAATCTGCGCCTTACGCGGTGTGAAATATCTATAGATTTTTTGTAATATCCGAGTTTGAAATGAAAATATAGACATAGTAATTTAAAGTTCTGAATCTAATACAAAGGTCTATTGTAAACCATGGATTTGTGTGTCAAAATCAAATAATATGAAAAAGATAATCGAAAAACTCTATAAATAAATAAAGTCATAAAATACAATGGTATTATAAACATTTTCTTATTTCGTCCTTGTAGTATTTTTCCAAAATTTAACATATTATCTTAATATGCGATTGATTTTAAGAGTTTCTGAAAGTGTTTTACACACTAAAAAGTGGAATAATACAAAATATCTATCATAAAAATTGTGAATCAAACATCCCAAAATTGGACTTACTGCAAACAAATATACTATATTGGTGTAAGATATAATGTTATATAGAAATAAAACCATTTTTTATAACAATATAGAGATAGAATTGTAAAATATATATAATGTTATATATAGTGCATTTCACTATTAGAATAAATTAACTATAACAGTTATGAAAAGTAAACTACATGTGAATAAGATTTAGCATAAATAATAGGAATTATAAAACTAAATAAAACAAATAACTAACTTTTGAGTCGATTAGAACAATCTCGATCGTTAGTATCAACAACAATATGGTATTGTTTTGCAAAGTCTTATGATATTCACTTTTATTTTTCACATATTCTTCAAAAGTTTCAAATCAGAGATTGAGTTAAAATATATATATATATATATTGAGAAACAAAGATTATAATTAGATCAGAAATGCTACTTTTTAGAAAATGATGAGTAAAATGTTTATGGAAAACATTTTGTCTTATATAGAGTCTAATCGTAGGGTTTCCAAATAATGTTATATAGAATTTCAAAATTTTGAAAAATTGTTAAATAATCAATAATAAACAGAAATAAATGCAAAATATGTTTGATAACTATATTAGGTAACAACCAAATTCCATATGCATTATATTTGCAAATTTTTGTAACTGATATTTTTGTCTTATCATTTTCTAACGTAAGTTTCATCGAATTTGAATATAATTAAATGATGATCTGTTGATATTTATAGTGCCAAAACTTAAAATGAATTTCAATTTCAAAGCACACATGCAAATATGTTTTGTTTATTTTTAATTGCAATGTTTCTTTGGAATGATGATATGAAATTATTTTTGCAGAATTTTATATTCATTGGTAAATGAAGAAATAGAAATATGGTTTTGCATTATGAAACAGGTACGTGATTTAAACGATATTGATATAGATTTTTGTTTGTTGTCGTGAAGGTTCTTTTAAATGGTTAAACTATAATGATTTTCCCAAAAATATAAAAAAATACAAAATAATCGATATAAATATTGAATGTGTAGTTTTAGTTAAATATTTTTGTCAATTATAAATAAATAGTTTTGGTAAATATGAAATTTGTAAGAATAACATTTTTCACATTAAAAAAAATCGAAAAACAAAATTTTATTTTAGAAATGAAATAACTTATAAAATAATATTGATTTAACAGTGTATATAAAATCTCATAATAAAACTTATATGATTATGCATATTAATCAAGTAAAACATAAGTTTAATGTGAATGACATGAATGCAATTATTCTAGTAAGTGAAATCTTTTTACAAAAATATATCGAAAGACTATATGATTATGCATATTAATCAAGTGAAACATACGTTTAATGTGAATGGCATGATTGTAATTATTCTAGTAAGTGAAACCTTTTTTCAAAAATATCATGAGATGCTCTATGGTAATGACACATCATCATGACACAATTGTAAATAACATGTCAAACCAAAGATTTTTTTAGTCCTTCCCATTTAATTTATAACGGATTTACTAAGCGCCTAGAGAATGTTTGGTATTACTATTATTATCCCTTGTTTATTTTTTTTATCAGCGTTTGATATTTATCCCTTGTATAAAGTGTAATAAAACGTGTTGACCAACAACAACAAAAGTGTAATAAAACGTAAGGATGTTCGATATGGTTTTCGGTTTAGTACATATAAAATTCTGATTTTTGTCACAATGTGTCTCACAAAAAAAGTCAAAATGATTTTAAGTTTCAAACCGGTTTTGGCTTTATAGTTTTTAATAATTCAACGGGGACTAAAACTAATGATTTGGAAAATACTGTGCCGTTTGGAAAATCATTCACATACGTATTTGTATATGTTGAAGTTTTCTTACCAATTATCATTCTTTGGATAATGAAAATTAAATTTCACTTTCTTAACATGAAAGTGATGGTACAGTAATGAAAGTTTCTATGTTTTATTTTTTTTGTTAAAATAAAGTTTCTATGTTATATAAATAAAGTTTCTATGTTGTATATACATGTTTTATACCGGTTGATCCTTTGATAGTCTATCTAACGTCAACGATATACTCCATATGATCCATAATAGTTGATGTTTAAAGATTCTACACACAAATTAAGAAATCACACAAAATCATAATTTATTATTTTTTTTAAATTAAAACATCATTTATTGTGTAATTAAACACAATTCAACAAATGATAAAAAAACTACAGAATATAAATGGTCAAAAATAAATATAAAAACTTTAATTTTGCATTGAAAATATAAAACATCAATTAAAATGAAACAAAATTTTTTTGCTTAAACATCAAGGATCAGAGAGTATTAATTTTGTTTACATATTGCTTTAGATGAGCGATAATTTGTCAAAAAAAAGAAGATAGAATGATAATTTTCAAGAGAATATCTAGAAATTACTATTCCGGTTAATAGTTTAAACTTTTGTATATACGAAATACGTCGTATGTAGAGAAATTAATTAATAAAACTATATTATGCGTATACGGCTATACGCTATAGTTAGTAAGAGTTTGTACTTTATATGAAGGATTAAATAATAGCTTAGGAAAATTCTAATCATATACTAGTATTTTGTTTGTCCGTATTTGTTAATCAAAGGATCAAAAGTCGAGGCACTAATCATTTTTGTCTAACCACATGTTATATGAATATAATAAGTATTTTTTGGGGAATATTCTGATCTGGTAAAGCACCAAAAAATTGGGATATTCTTGTCGTTTGATGCTTGCATGGCATATACCTCGCATCATCAACCCTGGTGTCGGCAAAAGACCAAATTGTCCCGCGAGTGGATGTGAAAGCTAACATCACCGGAGGAAATCGAGTTAGATTTTTACCCACGAACATACGTCTCAATCATAAAACAATGCATGACGTCCTATATAGTGACCATTTTTTTTTTTTTTTGTGAAGAAACCCCTTCTTTTTTTTTTGGTCTAAATGTTAAGGGAAAACCATTCTTTTCGAGTCCTTTGCATCTCTTAACTTCCAAATGATCTGTAAACACACTAAAGACATAAAAACCACTATAAACTATCCTAAGACTAAGGACACTCAAAGATTCATTCGGAAACCTAAACACATAATGGTTGGTCACGGACTCACGGTATATGTTTTATATGACATAATATATACATAATTTTATCATTAAAAAAAGATATTATAAAAAACCATTTTTGTTAGTTTAGAAATAAGCCCGAGATCTTTCGGTAAAAAAAAAATGATTTTCAAAAGATTGATGAACATGGGGCTTTTTGTAATTTTTGTAAACCGATATACCAAGACTTGAATGAGAGTATATGTTTTAGCAAGGCAAAGGTTTAAGGGTAAAATCGTCATTACGCTACTTTGTCCAACTTGGAAACGATGGAACCAAGTTGCATATACACGGCAAGGGTAGACGGGAGTAAGCATGTACCCTCGATCTTTAACGTACACGTGGCAATAATCGTACGTGTCATAATCTCACGACGCAACCGGATACATTCGTTAAACCTAACGTGACGGAACCACTCCCCTTCCCGTTGAATCTACTATTTGCCAGACAGATTTAAACGTTAATAAACTATATACTATATATATATATATGTAATATGTCTACGCATAAAACCGAATTATTATTGATCAGTGGAATCTCGATTTTTTCGGACATGTCATCGTGCTAAACGACGGCGAGTTTCGACGGCGGTGAAGGAAATTCATCGATGACGACGGAGAAATTGCTCGTCCCTAACGGCGTTAAATCGGACGGCGTCATCAGAAGAACCAGAACTTCCGGAGCTGATGCGGCGGCGGCGAATTTTCTCGGCAGCGGAAGTCAGATATTCGACGAGCTTCCGAGGGCGGCGATCGTCTCCGTCTCGCCACCCGACACCACCGATTTTAGCCCCTTGCTTCTTTCTTACACCTTGGAGCTTCAGTATAAACAGGTGTTGTGAATACATACGCCTATATATACATATTTTACAATGTCGACTTGTAGTTTAGGAATTAGGAGAGACTAATTTCCTCTGTTAAATTGTCAGTAGGGTTTGATCTTTTGATTTTATGCCCAAATTGATCATAAGTCACTCTTTGATTTTTCCCTTTTTTCTTCTCTTCCGTCTAGAGATTTCGATATTTCTGACAAAGAGTTCAAGATGAACAGATTTAATTTGAAAAAAGAAGAAGTTTATAGTGCAAATATGCAATTTCAGATTTTTTTTCTTTCTCCACGAGTTTCTGTTCTGTATAAAAGATTGAAATTGGTATCCTCTGTTTTTCGGTTGATGGTTTAGTTCAAGTGGACATTACAAAAGAAAGCTTCTCAAGTTCTATACCTACATTTTGCTTTGAAGAAACGTTTGATCATTGAAGAACTCCACGAGAAGCAAGAACAGGTCAGATTTTCCGGGTTTGCAGGTTTGCTAACACACCAAAAAAAATTAAAAATTGATTGAACTCGAAAACTACGGTTTTGGACAGGTCAGAGAGTGGCTGTACAGCTTGGGGATCTTTGATATGCAAGGATCAGTTGTGCAAGATGATGAAGAACCCGACGACGGTGCTCTTCCTCTGCACGACACTGAAGATAGTGTCAAGAACAGGTGCTTTCTAAGTCATGATCTATTACTTTTGTGGATTCGAGTAAAAAAATGATGGCCCATCTTTTGGCTCAAAATTTCTGAAACATTAGGTTTTTATGTTGTACAGGAATATTCCTTCGCGTGCAGCGTTTTCAATCATCCGTCCAACGATAGGCCCGTCAGAGACAGTTGTAGACCGTGGGATAACCGCAATGCAAGGCTACTTGAATCTCTTTCTAGGGAACTTGGACATTGTAAACTCCAAAGAGGTTTGAGTTCTTGACCGCTGGCGCTTACTGTGACTTTTTCTAGTTGCGATTTCCATGTTTCTTGCGTCACACTTAAAACGTATCCGCAGGTCTGCAAGTTCCTGGAAGTTTCTAGACTCTCGTTTGCTAGGGAGTACGGTTCAAAAATGAAAGAAGGGTATGTCACAGTGAATCACCTGAGGAAAGTACCTGGGTCTGATGGTGGACGATGCTGTCTTCCTTCGCATTGTCTCGGCTGCTTTGGAAATAGCTGGGCAAAGGTTCGGAAAAAATAAAGTCGGGTTTGTGCAAAGTTTTGGATTTTACTTGCTCGGATGAATGATTTCTCATTTTTTTGATGTTTTCAGGTTTGGGCGGTTCTGAAACCGGGATTCTTAGCGTTACTTGAAGATCCGTTCAGCGGAAAGCTTCTAGATATAATGGTGTTCGACTCACTGGGGTTCCAGGGTACCAAAGAGTCTTCTGAGCGACCACGTTTGGCTGAACAGGTGAAGGAACGCAACCCATTGCGTTTTGGCTTTGAGGTTACAAGTGGGGACCGAACCGTGAGGCTCAGAACTACGAGCTGCAGGAAAGTCAAAGAGTGGGTTAAGGCCGTGGACGAGGCTGGTTGCTACAATCCACATCGGTTTGGTTCGTTTGCGCCACCTAGAGGATTGACTTCAGACGGAAGCCAGGCTCAGTGGTTCGTAGATGGTCACACCGCGTTTGAAGCAATCGCGTTTGCAATCCAAAACGCTACATCAGAGGTTCCATTTCTTTGCGTCAGTCATAATTGAGACTCAAATCACAGGATTATAGAATTTGAGTGAAGTTTAGATATAAATTTCATCTGTAGATATTTATTACGGGTTGGTGGTTATGCCCGGAGCTATATCTCAAACGCCCGTTTGAAGATCATCCGTCATTGCGTCTCGATGCATTGCTTGAGACAAAAGCAAAACAAGGCGTTAAGGTATGCTTACATTTCTCCCAATGGATGCGATTGGTTTTGTTATAAAAGCAAACGCTAAAACTTTTGAAATTTGTTGCAGATTTATATTCTTCTGTATAAGGAAGTTCAAATCGCGCTGAAAATCAACAGCATGTACAGCAAGAAACTGCTTCAAAACATTCACAAGAACGTCAAAGTTCTTCGTTATCCAGACCGTTATCCAGACCATCTCTTCGACGGAATTTACCTCTGGTACAGTATTAACCAAAACCCGCTGATTTTCGTAACTTCTTAGCTACAACTAATTAAAATTGAATTCTATGGTATTTTTCAGGTCGCACCACGACAAGATAGTGATTGTAGATTACCAAGTTTGCTTCATCGGAGGGTTGGATCTCTGTTTCGGCCGCTACGATACAGCTGAGCACAAAATTGGAGATTACCCTTCTCATATATGGCCAGGAAAAGATTATTATAATCCTAGGTAAGATCCTGAAACTTTTTATAACAAAAGGAATCGTCTTTCTGACCAATTGTTAAATCTGTTGTCAGAGAATCTGAACCAAATTCATGGGAAGAAACGATGAAAGACGAGCTAGACCGGAGTAAATACCCGAGAATGCCGTGGCACGAGGTTCACTGCGCTCTATGGGGACCGCCTTGTCGCGATATTGCTCGACATTTCGTCCAGCGTTGGAACCACTCTAAGGTAATTGTAATGTAGAGATATCGCGGTTTTTTAGCAATTGAGTTTTTTTTACAAGTTCTGATTTTATTTAGTCTTTGTTTGATTAGAGAAACAAGGCACCTAATGAGCAGACAATTCCATTGCTGATGCCTCATAACCATATGGTTCTTCCTCATTACTTGGGAACTAGAGAGATCGATATTATTGCAGCAGCTAAACCCGTGGAAGACCCTGAAAAACCTGTTGTTCTTGCCAGACAAGACTCATTCTCATCTGCCTCACCTCCCCAAGACATCCCTTTGCTTCTCCCGCAAGAAACCGATGAGGATTTCTCCAGCAAAGGAGATATGATGTCTGATAGCGGTTCAAGGCAAGATCTCGGCCGATTCGAAGGTCAAGATGAGTCTCCTGGGGAAACTTCAGAGAAAAGCGATCGGGATGAGACTGTGAACGAGTGGTGGTGGCAGATTGGGAAGCAAAGTGATTGCCGGTGTCAGATTATCAGAAGTGTTAGCCGATGGTCCGCTGGGACTAGCCAGCCTGAAGATAGCATTCATCGAGCTTACTGTTCCCTCATCCAAAACGCTGAACATTTTATCTACATCGAGGTATAAATTTGTCATTCAACATTTTCATATAAAAACTTTTGATCTCAGATTAATCCTATTTTCCTCTTTATCTTTTGGCTTACCAGAACCAATTCTTCATCTCTGGACTAGAAAATGATGAGACGATTCTAAACCGCGTTCTCGAAGCGCTATACAGACGCATTCTGAAGGCTCATGAAGAGAACAAGTGCTTCCGTGTCGTGATCGTTATACCGCTCCTCCCTGGATTTCAGGTACAGTTTTGTTCTCATTCACAAATTGTTACCAGAATAAAACCGCGATGCCAATCATTTTTTTATGTTGACACTAAACAGGGAGGTATCGATGACTTCGGAGCAGCAACGGTTCGAGCACTGATGCATTGGCAATACCGTACAATCTCAAGAGAAAGAACTTCAATTCTTGACAACCTTAACACTTTGCTCGGTCCCAAGACGCAAGATTACATCTCCTTCTATGGTCTGAGATCGTACGGACGGTTGTTCGAGGGTGGTCCGATTGCCACTAGCCAGATTTACGTGCATAGCAAGCTAATGATTGTTGATGACCGCACCGCGGTGATCGGATCGTCTAATATCAACGATCGAAGCTTACTAGGCTCACGAGATTCTGAGGTATTTCCGCAACTACCATTTGATTCTTTATGGAAGAAACAAAAGGGAGTTATGTATTCATTTGAATAGATCATATTTCAGATCGGAGTTGTGATCGAAGACAAAGAATTCGTGGAATCTTCAATGAACGGAGTGAAGTGGATGGCCGGAAAATTCTCGTCTAGTCTCAGATGTTCCCTGTGGTCGGAGCATCTCGGCCTTCAAGCCGGAGAGGTAATTTGCAAATTTTCTGAAAACGCATTTACTTTACAATCTTGACTTGAGAAACCTTTACTTTCGTTTGAGCCTACATAACCCAAGAGTTAGTTTGGTATTACATATTCATACAATAAAATTCTTAAGCTGAAAACTTCTTTCAACCATCGTTAACTTCATAGCAACTTCTAAAATGTTAATCTTATTTTGGTATTTAGGTGAAAATGATCGAAGATCCAATCAAAGATGCAACATACAAAGACCTGTGGATGGCCACGGCTAAGAAGAACACCGACATTTACGACCAAGTCTTCTCTTGCATCCCCAATGAACACATACGCTCAAGGTTCATACTTCGTACCTTCTATGAACTTTAGGGATAAAAGTACTAAATTAACACACTTCTTCGAAATGATCTAATCTAATGATTCTGATCTTGATCATCTTCCTAAACTCAGAGCTGAATTGAGACACAACATGTCTCTTTGTAAAGACAAGTTGGGCCATACTACGATCGACCTTGGGATTGCACCGGAGAGGCTAAAACCATGTGGCAGCGACTCGTGGGAGAGGCTGAAGGAGACAAGAGGGCACCTTGTGTGTTTCCCATTACAGTTCATGTGTGATCAAGAAGATCTCAGACCGGTGTTCAACGAATCCGAATTCTACACTGCTCCTCAAGTCTTCCACTGACCACTATTTATTGTACGTCCGGTTCTCTTTAACCAGAATCCGGTTAATAAAGGAACTAAGCTGGTTATCGGAAACTATAGTAGATGGTTAAAGAATCTCTCACACGTTACATATATATTATATATAGGGATGTAATTATATAGAAAGAGGGAATTTCTTTGATTGCTTCCTAGCTTTGCAAAGGTGTGTGTATACAGTATAAACTAATTATTTTTGTGAATATTCATGTGCCTCAAACTGTACAACAATACATCTTAAGAAAATGTACACTATATATGCATCTCTATAATATTATTTAAGAAGATATTTTTGAAAATAAAATTTGTTTTGTAAGTTATTACATTGTTATTACAAATAATAAAAGATAATTGAAATAGGAAAATATATAATTGTCTTTTAAAATTATTGATAAAAATATGGAAAGCAAGTTATTTCCCGTTAAAGAATTTATTTACTATTTAGTTTCTTAATTATTATGATATTATTAAAATATTATCAATCCATACATATTCAAAAAAAAAATATTCGAAATCTTACAATATTTTTCACTATGATTACTATATTTTATTTGAATATATATCAAAAGAAAAGTTTGAAAAATATTAGACTAATTTTATAAAAAGTTAGACACAAGAAAATTGATTTTTTAAGAGTTTGTGGACTGACCACAAAAATCATAGTCATTAAGCGGTGCATATTAGAATTATGTTTTCAAGATTATAGATTTTTGCAGGTTAACCCGAATAATATTTTAGTTCATTGAAAAATGGATTAAGTAGACATATTAGTCCAGATTGACAGTTCTATATATAATCATTAGTTAGACATATTATAAAATTCAGATAATTTTTTTTTTCTTAAATTTCAAAACAATTTTTAAGAAAAAATTATTCGGGCTTGCAACTTTGCATAAGAGTTTTTAGCAAAAAAAAAACTTTGCATAAGAGTTTACTTCTTTGTTCTTTTTCCCCTTTTTGCAAAGACGAGTGTACATATATATAAATTATTTTGGCTCTTACTGTTTCACAGTTGATTTATATTTAATTCTTGTTCAGAAAGACTGTCTCCTCGTCACTGGTTTCGATAATAACTTACGAAGCTTCCTAACTTTAAAATCCTGATCATGACCAAAGGAATTTCTCTACAATACACTGACAAATAGTACTTCACGTAAACTACAAACGGAACTTGATTACATATAGATTGAATAATACGAAGAAAGAGAGACTAAGACTTGAATCCCATCATCGATATTAATAATTAATGGCTGAACGGATCAAAGAATGGCTTCCATTCAAATTCATAGCCTACCCGAAATTTCGCGGGTCTATTTACCGGTCTATTTTTTTTGCCAGGCTATTTACATGAGAACCTTCTTTTTTTCCTATCCCGGTCCCAAAACCATTACCTATTTACAGGTCGTGGCAGGGTGAATATGATGCGATAGAGATGACGATGACGATGACGAATGGAAGAAGAGGCAAACGGCTGAGATATCATCCATTGCGATTCCACGTCTCTTCCTATTCCAAGCCCTAACCGCTTGCTCCACCAGCCGCTTGGCCGCCTTTGGCCGCTCTGCGGTTGAGGAAACGATGTCTATGGCCTCTTGGTTTGATATCACATCCCATACCTAAAATATTTTCGTCATTAATAAGCAAACAAAAATACAAAACATATCCTTTTTGAGCTTATTTAAATATTTACCCCATCAGTGGCCATGATTACAAACTGGTCTCTAATGGAGATATGCCTTTGAGTGACTTCAGGCACTGAGACCAATCCGTACACTTTGATACAATAGTCTCCGAATGCTCTCGACATTGCGAGCCCCGGAGATTCTTCTTCCGGTTGCCACACACGGTGGACCCCTGGCTCGTCTTGGAGGCAGAATACTCGCCCGTTGCATCCGATTATCCGTTCCTCCTCCTCTGTTTTAACAAGAAGCCAAATACGAAAATGTGAAGATCAGAATTACTTAGCTAAAAGCACTGAGATTTACATGATTTATTTAGGTCTAGTCGTAGAATGCTTATAGAACCAACGGGGTATATTTGGTTTGAAATCGACGGTGAGCTGAACCGCGGTCAAACTTCCTTCTTCTGAAACCGTGGCCAGTACGGCACGCGAATCCCCGACGTTTGCTACATAAATAACTTCACCCTGTAGCAGAAACCATTTAAGAACATTGATTAACGAACAGAGCAACTTTTTAACAAGCTTTTATTCATGGGGTAATAATCTTGAAGGTCTCTTTACCTGTCTCACAACGGTTAGAGCGGTTGTGCCGCTGTTGAAAGAATCGATCTTTCGGTGATGCTCAAGCTCTTGATCGACATCTGCACAGGTTTTGAGGTACAAGTGTTTCCAGATGGCGAACCGCTGTAGCTTTTTATCGGATTCATCGAGATCTGTTTTGGGTTCTGCTAATGTGGTCTGAGACAGAGTCTCTTGCCAGTTGCAGAGCAAAGATATAGGCATTGAGTTTCGGACTTGTTTAGCAACGAAATGACCCCAGGGACCGTGTCCATCGAATATCCCACAGAAGATCATGTCTTCTTGAAATCCGAATCCCTGTTTACGATTCAAGAATGTGGTACAAAAATGATGATCAAATATCCGTGAATAATTGTTAAAGACCGCACAATCGGATAGCTGGGAGACCGGATTTGTAAGATGCGAAGAAAGAAACAAGCATATGGACACACTACAAACAAATCGTATACGCCAAAAATCGCGTAAATGTAAGATCTGGCTTCTCTTTAGATGCTACATCTAAGCAAAACCACAACGACCCGAGAGACAAAACAGGTAGTCTAAACAGCTTAGAAACAAACATAATCGGGGATAATCGCGTAATGCTTAGATCGTTGGATTGGTGATAACCCTAGATACAGAGGACCATTCAGAACAATCTAGACGCAAACGCACACTAAGAGACTTACGTAAAGCGAACATATTTGGACTTCAATATGCTTAAAGTACGCAAAAAGTGACCAAGAAATCGCGCTAAGTAAGCCAAAGACCGCCAAAGTTCTAGATAATTCAGCTCTAAGAAAGCTTTTTATAGACGTAATGTACCTCCCAGACGATGGCACAGTCCTGATTAACGCCTTTCTCGCCGCGTTTGGAGAAAACAGAGGCCAAGTTATTGGATCCATCTGCATTAATGCAACCAGAGGATTTCAGAATCAGCTCCTTCTTCTTCGCCTCTCTCGCCATTTCCTCTGCGGCTTCCTTCACGTAGCTTTTGCCATTGTTCTTCTTCGCTTTCTTGATCAAGAAGGATCTAGCTAAGCTATTGAACATGGAAGAGAAATGTCCCATTTTGCCCAGAAGGTGAAAGTATCATATGATCTTGAAATCTGTAAGTGGTAAATTCATAAAGTTTCAGATAGTTGCATTAAATTAAAGAGCAAGAGGGAGATAAAATATTGTCAAAGTAGGAAATTTTACTTTTGAGATTCCTTTTCCCGGGAAGAAACAGGGGATTAAGATAATCTGAGGAATTTTAAAACAGCTAAAAGACAAAAGATTGTAAGAGAATATTCATGTTTGACATGGAATTCCATTGACACAAGCACTTCAATTTCTATAGGATTATAAAACTTAGAACTTGGACGTAATAGAGAATATAATAATGGATTTCTTTCATAAAGAAATATGGATCTGATCTGACTTGAAGCCAAATCGAGTTTTCTCTTTTCAGAAAACATATCTGGAGATAACTTATTAGTATTGAAATCAAGTCGCAAGATTCGGAGATTTTCTCTTTTTTACTTTTCCGGGAAAATAAGCAATAAAACCTTCACATCTTAGAAAATCTGGAAATTGAAACCCTTTGTTTATTTTTCTTATTGCCTAATTTTTCTGTTTTTGTGAAACAAGAATATTGCCAACAAAGTTACAAACCCACTAGATTTTGCTTGTATTTAATATTTAAGCTTCCAAAACTAAAACATAATACAGTTAAAATCCTTTACTTACTGTATTTCCAAATTCAGAACTAAAGAAAATTACAATTTTTTCTCAAAAAAAGAAAATTACAAATTTAAAAGACAGTTAAGCAGCAAGAAAACTATTGATTCCTTAATAGTTATATCAGTTCTTCATAAAGTGAAAAGCCTTTACTTACTGTATTTCCAAATTCAGATCTAAAGAAAATAATACTTTAAAAAATAAATGTGATTATTATTGATCAACAAAAAAAGAAATACTATGTTTTAGCAAAAAAAAAATGTACAGCAACTAGGAAACGTTTTAAGCCTAAAAACAGAGCATAATCTAGAAAATAATACGCTTTATTTAATTAAAAGGGTTTCTGGAAAAAGCCCGAAACATTTTTTCTCCCCTCTTGTATACAAATTCCTACAGAATTAGCAAATCTCAAAATGCAGTTTCTTCGCCGAAATAAGTTATTGGGATTATTCTGTTTTCTAAACAGTATTTTTATCCAGAATACGATTCAAACGAAGTCAGAAGTATTGAAAACTCGAATTTGCACCCAAAGTTTTTCAAACAAAATAAATCAACACAAGACCAGAATGTACGACGGAATGGAAAAGAGAGAGAGAGATCAGGAGGAAACGACGTAATACACACCGGATAGATGACGTAAGCTCGGAGAAAGTGACGTAATACGCACCGGAGAGAAAACTAATGGAACAGAGGAGAGAGAGAGAGTCACATATCAGAAATCACAATCCATAAATGCTCCAAATAAATAACTAAATGGAGAAATTATAGGACCGAGGAAAAGGAAAAAATGAGATTATCCGTCCTTTTTATTTCTTGGGGTACTCTGTTTCCCTTCTCATTTTTCTTGTGGCAAGATAAAGGCAGAGACGTAGCAAGGCATCTTTTGTCGTTAGTGGGTTATGTATATATATACTAGTTTCTTTTTATAAATCGTAAATTCTAATGAATTTTTTATATATATATATAAATTTTCTTCTATATATCTAATCGGGAAAATTTTGTTCGTTTTTCATCAGTCACGTAATTATGTGAGATCATAATATATGTTCAGTAAAACTTGAAAATAAATATAAGATATTAAATTTAATTAATATAGTTTGGTAGACAAAATGTTGTTAAAAATAATATCTTGGATTTTATTAGAAAATTGCTGCCAAGAAAAAAAAAATTATTAAACAAACAATTGATCTCTTAAATGTTTTTTAAGTCTATACAAAATAGATGCAGTGCCGATTGTTTAATAACAAAAAAAAAGAAAAAATATTTGCCAAACAAGGTTATTTGTGTGTAATCTTGAGTCAGTTAGTTCATTTGGTTGGATCAAAAAGAAAAATAAAGGGTTCGAATGGTGAGCATTAAAGGAATAAGAGGAATAGAGGTTAGTAGAATAAATATTAGTGGAATTAGGATTATAGAAGAATAATTTTGTTCCACACATTCTTTTTGAAAATAATAGAGGAATAACTTTTTAGAAATTTTGTGAACAAAAATAGTTTTCTCTTTTGGAATTGGATGGAATTTTTTTTCCACTTGTTTTCATAATAAATAGTAAAATTTCAAGGAAATACATAATTCTACCAAATTTTGTTCCTCTGATTGGTAAAATATATTGGGTAAAATATATGAAAAAGTTTGGCTAATTGGGTAAAATATATGACTATCGACCACAAAACTCGAAACTTTTTGGTTAGCAAAAAAATCAATAATTTGTATGAGAAAGAAAAAAAGTTTGATAGCAAATTTGATGCATTATGACAAAAGAATCCGACCTAATGTAGGATGGAGAAAGAAAAAAATATATAAGAAATTTGAAAAGTTAGGTAAATTGTATAAACACCACATAAATGAAGTGTCCAAAGTGACTACAGGTTGTCAAAAACAAAAGTCAATAAGGAATCTATAAGGACTTTTTTTTTTTTAACCTTTCTTGGTCCTTTTTCTTCAAATCTCTTATTTTCATCCATCCATAGTATTACTCTAATTAGTAGTACGCCCGTTCTTAACATTTTTTGTTGTCTCAAATTTATTATGTCCTATACATATGTTATTGTCGAGTTGTACTTTTTTCAATAATCGAGTAAGATTCCAAAACCGTAGTCTACAGACTGAATAATAAGTTTTTTTTTTGGAAAACGTATATATAGTGGAGGAAACTCGATTATAATAGCTTTGAACAAAAGGAGAAGTTTTTAACAATTCTACCGTCGACTGGTTTGTTGAGTTGCATCAAGTTTTTCTCCTAAAGGTAAGGTTCTAATATTTGAACATCTAAATGGATAACTAATCCTCTGGGCTATGCATATAGCGTATATTGGATATAATATAAGATTTACTAGGATTGAAGTAGGATATATACTGAATATAAAGAATAAATATGTATTAAGAAAATAAGTCTATTTAATAGTTTTTTTTGGTCTAAACTCTAAATGTGATATTGAATTAATGTTAGTTTAGTGATGACTAGTTCAGTTTTCAAGATATCAAATAACCTGCATTTCACGTAAGTGGTCAGTAAATCACAATAGCCAATTTAGACCTTTTTTTACAAAACTTTCTGTAAGTTCAATTAAAAAGATTGTTTCCGTAATGGGTAAAAAGCTTATAAAATCAATTCAAAAAAAAAAAAAAAACTTATAAAAGAATGGCTTTGGCCTTTGAGGCTTGAGCATGCAAACTAAAATAAAGTCTGTCAATCGTAGCCCGACACGTATAACAAAAAATTCAAAAATACGAAAAAAAATAAACGTTACAAGGTTTGCTTTTCACGAAATATTTTTAAAATGTCAAAAAGTCCACGTCTGTACCTGCCTTAAAACTATAAAAACCATAAATGAAACCAATTTTTGAGATAGTTACGAACTGTCTCTATATGTTATGAATACCGAAAATATCAAATATTTAGGCGGATTTGGCATTATACTACTAGTCTACTATCCAACCCAATAATTGAGGCATATTTTGTCTGCATCGTCGTTGCCGACACATAACACAAAATGTATCATCTGATTCATGATCCAAAGAGGAAGCGATGGTCCCATAAGAAGACTAACGTCCGGCCCATGCCGGTCTTACACACAGTCATCGCGTTGGCCATTGGGTCCCACTGACTATATTCTATTGGCGTCGTATTATTTGCATGCTGTGACGACGGTGCAAACAAAATGTGCCTCAATTATTTTGAGCTAAAATAACCACAAAAGACATTCAATCTCGCGAGAAACCAATATTCCCCCACGTAGACAATATGGCACGTGGCGGAACAGAGGATCTTGAAGGAGGACTTTCCGTGTGAGCGCCAGAGTCGGTGTCCGTCATTTCCCGATTGTAAGGGGAAGTTCACAGTAAACGTTTTTTATTTTTGTAAAGTTAAAATTGGCAGTAATTAACGCACATGAGAACCACATCGATTAGTTTGGTTCTCGTGGGGTCCACTCCTCAGTGGCGGACCCATAAATTATTTTAACAGGAGTCAAAATATCACAAAATGTAATCGAACCCTGGTGAGAGGGGTTCAATAAGCTAGATTTACCAACAATGCTAAAGACTTTTCACTAAATTTACATACATACAAAATATGACCCCCCTATTTCCTTAGTAGGTCCGCCTCTGGCTCCACTAGCGAGCACAATCTAATAAAGGATCATGCCATTCTTCTTATCATCGCCACGTGGTGACCAGCAATCACATGTGGGATGGTGCACCGGATAAGAACTTTTTATGTCTGTGTGCCGTGGGACCTCCCCCTTTTCTACTACTTCTAGTTGTTTTGTTTTACAACAAAAATATCATATATTCCTTCCGTTTCATATTATTTATCGTTTTAGATTTGTTTTTTTGTTTTAAAATACTTGTTGTTCTCGATTTTTAATGTGACTTTTGTAAAAAAATTCTAAATATAACCCCAGTCAAACTAACATTCAATATAATGAAAATTGTAAATTGATGTTATTTGTGAGGTTAATATAGTCAATTTACAAAAATTCTTAATCTACGTAAAACAACCTAGAACGACAAGTAATATAAAACGGAGAGAATATTATTCAAATACATTAATTTTGGAAACCATCTAACTCAAAATCAAAAAATCTACATGACAATGAACTAAACCACGTGATCGATCCCCTTTCGCAAAAAAATTACTATTTCTAGTTATAAGCTTTTTTCTTCAATTTTGTTATTAGGTCATTTTGTTAACTGTTACACTTCAACAATGTTATAATCTCTATAATATTATTTAATAAGACATTTTTGAAAATGAACTTTGTTTTGTAAGTTATTACATGAAATGTCATTACAAATAAGAAAAGATAGTTAAAAGAGGAAATGATATAATTGTCTTTTAAAATTATTGATGATAATATGAAAAATATTTATTTCCCTTAAAGAGGTTATTTACTATTTAGTTTCTTATTTATTATGATATTATTAAATAATAATCAATCCATACATATTCAAAGAATAAATATATTAGAAATCTTACAATATTTTTCACTATAATTATTATAAAATATTATACTAGTTTTATAAAGAGTTAGACATACAAAAATTGATCTTCTTAAGAGTTTGTGGTCTGACCACAAAAATTATATTAATTAAGCGGTGCATATTAGAGTCATGTTTTCAAGATTATAGGTTTTTGCGGGTTAACCCGAATAAAATTTTAATTTATTTCAAAACGGATTAAGTAGACATGTTAGTCCGGATTGATAGTTATATCTATAATCATTAGTTAAACATATTTTAAAATTCAGATAAAAACAATTTTTCTTAAATTTCAAAATAATTTTTAAACAAAAATTACTCGACGGTATATAGCTAGCGCGGATTGAATCATAGTTTTATTGTTTATTTTCAAATAAACAAGTCTTTCAATAAATAAGTACAACTCAAAAAGTGGGATGAATCTAGCGTTGAGAGGCTTTTAATTGGTTGGTTGTAAGAAAATTATACAATTTACGATCCAGTTACCACCTAGAAGCATCATAATTACAATCATTACAAAGGCTATTTTTTTTTACAATCATTACAAGGCTATCTATCTTTCCATTGTCTTTCTCTTTTAAAAAATCAGTTAATTGCGCATTACCTTCCTAAAATTTGGATTAAGATCAACTGAGTCTCAAGCAATGATTGGTCGTGCCACTCCAAAATGATTATGTGTGAAGAAAAACAAGTAATGTTAATTGTGTTAAAAAATTGTATAGGAGAATTGTATAGTGTATATATTGTAAAAAGGAGAATTGTACATTATATATTTGAATGTAAATTGTATAGGAGAATTGTATAAGTAATATATTCTTCACCGACTTTCTCACCCCATGACCCTTGATAAGGGAACTCTGCTCTTGTTGTAATATGCCTTCCAAATTATTTTATATCATGTATTCTTTTAGCTGTGGCTGTCCAGATTTGTGACGCATAACTGTAAGCAAAAAAAAGAAAGATGATTTCTTGTCTCTTGCGAACAGTGACATAAGACACGTTCCGAAGAGACTCCCAAGCTCCAAGTTCCCATTTGTGATGTATTTGTTAGAGGATTTCGGAGAGCCAACCTGGGGAGAAAAGAGTATTTAGGAGTTGCATATTTAAGTTGGATTTTTTGTTTAACTAGGAAAAAATTATACTCTATTTTCAATGCGTGAACACCGAGAGTTCTCATTTTTTTTATATATTAATTCTTATAATTTCCAATAATTTTGTGATTTTTGAATTTTATAACTCCCCAAGGCTTGTTTGAGAGGTAACGAGAAAGTTTTTCAACATATTGGACCGTAACGGAGGCCCATAATATTATAACATATAAAAGTTGCCAGCTAACCGGAAGCACTCGGTTTATATGTCTAACATCCGAATTTGATGATGATGATTGATGATGATGATGATGATGAAAGAATAAGAAAATGGTGATGATGGCACGATGCACTCTTGTTATTTGCTGAAACAAAAGAAATAAGAAATAAAAGAAGACATGGTTTTCTCATCCGGTTTGGTCGTCTGCTACTTCGTCAGTAATCTTGAGGCAGTTAGTTCATTTGGTTGAATATAAACGAAAATTGGAGAAGAAGTGGATCAGGGCAGGAGTTCGAGGATTGACTGGGAACATATGAAACTATAGACTATAAAACTCGAACCCTTTTGATTAGGAAAACCAATTATTTATATGTAAAAGAAAAAAGTTTGAGGGCAAATTTTCTGCTCGTGTGATATTTAATTTTGGTACTAGTAACCAATGATAACTTTGGTACTAGAATGAGAAAACGGTAAAATATCTAATTTAATTTTTTCTTAATTAGTTCAACTACTTCAATTGAAGAAAAACTAGAAAATTGCATAAGGTATATGTTTTGTACAGAAAATTGCAGGGCATGCAAATCCTAAAAAACAACACCTAGATCTGAAACTCATGACAATTACAAGTTACATAAGCAAATTAAGCTGCTTGCCTGTGCATAGAGTCATTGAGTTCCTCTTCCGCAAAAAAAAACTCGACGCAATGAGGACATCGTTCCAAATATCTAGGATAGTTCTTCAATATAGGATATTTCGAACAGAAATTTCTTGCTGGAGAATAGGATGAAATTGAAAATTGAATCACATGTTTCATCAAAATCAACGGCAACAACGAGTCAATGAAGACATTTTTTTTGAGATTAGAAAACCGAAATACATCGAGGCTATTGAACGATATATATGAATATATAATAAGCATCCATGTGCTAAAGCCCAACAAGCAAATGTTTTAGACGCCAAAATATATTAAAAGCTTTAGAGACATCAAATTTTAGTATTTAGTTGTGATGTAGTAATTTGGTCTGATTCATATGTCTACAACGTGTGTAGAGTTAAAACCACCAGTTCGAATTTTTGACATTTTCTTTCTTTCGAAAAAGATACTTTTTAATGGGCCAAAAACATGGGCCGGGCCTGGAGGTAGCCCATATATATGCAATTTTATTTTAGCAATTCAGATATATACTCGTTGCCCTCTTTGAGTGATGGTGGTATCCTCAAATCTCCCAGTGCCAGCAGAACCTCATTAACAACGGAAACTAACCTATGCGACTACATAAAACCGAGGGTCCAATCTGTAAAACATGATGACAAGGAGTATAGTAGATGTTTTATAATAGAAAAATGCATATTCTAGCTAATATGCAAAAAAAAAACACTTACAATGTGATTACAAAAATTCAGGTATAGAGTCGCTTAATTCATGCTCCAAATCACTGGTTAACGGAGACTTTCGCTAAGATTGATTTATATGTTTCTTCTTGGTAATGTGAATTTTGTATTTTTCCTTGTTAAAAATAAAACTTTATATATAATCGCTCATTACCCAATGATTCCTTGATTAAAACCGAGGGACAAATTATAAACCGTCCGATATGAAAAACATTCCAGTACGCTCAACCACAGAGTATAGCTGCCTCACGTGCTCACGCAATCATACTAAATATTTAAAAAGTCAAAAAAGCCCAATAGCAGCTGCAACTGCCACCAGAAGTGGTCGAGGGTAATTCCGTCTTTGCAGCCGAAAGCTCTCTCACATCCCCCCCAACCGCGTAGCCTCAAAATACCTTTCCCCAATTTTGCTCATTTCGTAAAAAACAAAAAAAAAACGAAAGAGAGTTGTAAATAGAGAGGAAAATAAGGCGGGGAAAAGGATCACGATTCACAAAATTAGTGGAAATCCAAAGTGTTCTTTCTTAATAATCGGAGGTTCGTTTTCTCTCTCTCTCGCTCTGTATGTGTGATTGATTGTATATTATTTTTCGAGGGTTGTAATTTTGTAATCTGATTATTATTATTTTTTTCGTGTTTTGACTTTTTTTTTTTTCTCTCTCTCTCTCTCTGGGAGATTGGGGACTCATTTAATTTTTCTTCCCCGGGGTGATTTCTGCTTTTGGGATAGATTTTGTTTTTTTTCTATAATAGGATCGGAATTAAATAGCATTTAAGTAATATCGGGTAACAGTAGAATTTTCCATGGTCGGAATCAAATCGAGAGCTGTTATAGGATTCTCAATTATGTGTGTCTGATTTGTTGTGTGTTTTTGGGTTGATTGCAGATCTGGTGTTCTTTGTTGGAGTATTGGCGTTGAGATTTCTGGGCGATTTGGTTTTATGGTTAGGCCTTATAAATTTGTAGGACAAGACGAGCTGAAAAAAATCACTGGAGTCATTGTTTTTGGCTCATGAGCTTAGGGAATTTTATGAATTTATTGGGTTTAGATTTAGATTAGTGATTTGGTTTCTTTCTTTCTTGCGGTAACCCGGAGATTATGGGAAAGAGGAACACGTTTGGGGCAAGAAATTCAAATACAAGGGTTAGATCTAAGGATAAGGGTTCAGATGATTCAGATGAGGATTATGTAATTTCGGACGAGGATGAAGACGAATCCGAGGCTGATCTCAAGGGGTACGGTGAAGCATCCTATGACGGATCAGATGCGGTGGAGGATGAGGAGGAATTAGATGAGGTGGAAGCGGAAGATGTGTTGCTAAGGAACGTTGAGTGGCCAAAAGTGAAAACTGGTCCTCGTGGTAATCGGAAAATCACGGGATGCAAGTCAAGAAAGATGAACCAGGTTGCATCTGACAACGATGATGTGGATCTAGATGATGCGGATGACGACGAGGAGGAGGAGATAAGAAATTCAAGGAAGGTTGTTGGAAGGTCTAGTGTAAAAGAGAAACACGGAAGAATTGGTTTTGGAAAGCGAAGGAGAGTTTTCTATGATATAGAAGATGAAGATGGAGACTATCCAGAAGAGGATGGCGAGGAAGAGGAAGAGAGGGATGTGGAAAACGTCAGGTGTGAACAAGTGGATTTAGATGGAGAGCAGGACAATGTGTCACACGAGACAGAAAAGGAAGATGATGGAGATTATGAGGGTGAGGATGGCGATGAAGAATTTACCGCAGATGAAGATGTCTCATTAGACGAGGAAGAGGAGGAAGAAACAATTGCATGTAACAAAAAATCACTGATGGTTTGTAAGAAAAACAAGCGAAAACAGAGATCTGGAGGAGGGCCTAAAAGAAGAAAGAAATGCTCTGTTGCAAAAACTCGTTTGAGAAATGGAAGAAAGAGACGTGGGAATAAAACAAAAGAAGGAGTTGATGATGATGGTGATTTTGTAGATGACTGCCTACCTGCAAGAAAGAAGGCGAAGACAAAATCATCGAGGCCAAGGCGTCGGTGTACTGTGCCATCAGATTCAGACATTGCATCCTCTGGAGAATCCGATTATGAGTACACAATCTCCGAGGAGGAAAGAGAGCAGGTAAGAGAAGCCGGTAGTTTGTTGAGAAGTAATGGGAAGCACGTATCATCTATAAGACAAACTACGGTCAATAAAGATTATCCTCAGCTTCGTAAGTCTCCCGTGAAGAAAGGTGAAAAGAAGGTAGAGCTAGTGAAAAGAGATGTGATGAAAAACGTTTGTGGGATTTGTCTGTCTGAGGAAGACATGCGAAGATTAAAGGGAACATTGGACTGCTGTAGTCATTACTTTTGCTTCACTTGCATAATGGAGTGGTCGAAAGTAGAATCTCGATGCCCACTGTGCAAGCAGCGGTTCAGAACAATCAGTAAGCCTGCAAGATCTACACCTGGAGTAGATTTGAGAGAAGTTGTGATACCTATACCTGAACGGGATCAGGTTTGTTTTTTTCTACTCTTTCTATTGCTTCACGCCTATAGAGTCACTTTAGTTGATTCATAAATTGTCCTGGTATCCTAATGAATGTTGGCCTTGGTACGTAGAATGGCCTTTAGCACTCCACATTTGAGGTCCAAATAGACGTTCCTTCTTGTGGCGGGTTATCATGTCAATACATTGTAGTTACCTGTAACGTCAGTTTTCTCGGAACTGCTTCAGATGCATGATAGAGTAGACCTTATTTTGTGTTTCATGTCACTTCTTGTGTGATAAATTTGTTTATATATATGGGGTTTTTACTGGGTGCAGGTCTATCAACCGACTGAAGAAGAGTTGAGGAGTTATCTTGATCCCTATGAAAATATAATATGCACAGAATGTCAACAAGGCGAAGATGATGGGCTTATGTTGCTTTGTGATCTTTGTGATTCATCTGCCCATACTTACTGTGTTGGACTCGGGAGGGAAGTACCTGAAGGAAACTGGTACTGTGAAGGTTGTCGACCCGTTGCACTTGGATCAGCTAGTTCCCAAACACACGCTACATCCGAGCAACAAAGGGTCAGTGGCTTTTATAGTAGACCATCACCTCTTGTAGTTTCTGGGCAACATCAAGATGCGTCTTTGCTAGTCTCCCCACGTACACCATTTTTCAATGGAGAGTACCTTTTTTCTCCAAGGCTTCCTAATGGTGATGTTCAAGGTTCTTCTCCATCCGGCTTAGGGGCAACCACATTATCAAGAAGAAGGACGCTTCATAGACACATACAAAATATTATCAACAGTGATAGACTTATTAATATGGGTAGTAGAACTGGTGGAACATCGATGATTGGTAACTCGAGTGATGGTTTCGTGACTACACAAATTGGTCACGGTAGAGAAAGAGAACGGTCTCAACCTGCAGTGACCCAAGGAACAGGGATGTCGTTGTATACAATCTCTGAGGAAAGACTAATCAATAGCAACCCATTGATTTCTGCCCATGACCCTGAGCATTTGGCTCCAAAGTTGGATCATTTTGGAAGCGAAGAGGCAGTCAGACGTTTGTCTAGTAATACATTTCTTGGTGATCGATCTATTGATTTAGGATTACGTCATGGACTTGCTCAGGCTGATCCCTTGTTTGGTAATCAACATCTTCCCAGCTACATGCCAAACACAATGTCTTCCACGGCAGGAGAACGGCTGCAACAAAGAGTTATAGCCCATCTCAAGAACTTGTCCAGTCAAATCAACTTAGGTACAAATAATCCAATTCTCTCTTCAAGCCCTTCGTTTAACCCGGCTAGTATTTTGTTATTCTTTGCTTTACATTGTAGACAAGTTCATACTGTTTAACCTTTAGGGATTGTTTTATTAATTTATTCAGCTTAAATTTGGATCTATGCCACAATTTGATTGCTAGTTAGTGTACAACTTCCGGGGTAGTTCTTCTCTCCATGACTTCCTAGTTAGTTTTGGGTTGTAGCTTACATATTTTGCCAAACTCACTGAAAATGTCGATTATGGATTTAGGCACACATCTACAATTCGTTAACTCTCTAGATTTGTTTATTCTTTGCATAAATCCACTCTTTGGATTATATAATTTAGAATCAACTCTTATATTTGCCCTCTCTGATTGTACTTTTTCTTTTTTGGGTATTCTTCCATTGTCTTGATCAGGTCAAGCCACGTATGACGAGATTTCCACGTGCTCAATACACACGATACTGGCAGCTTGTGGGCTGGAACACAAGAGCAGTGAAGTCCATCTTGTTCCGCCACCAGTGACGTGTCCTCACGATGATATGACACCTGGCAGCAGCAGTAGCAACAACAGCAGCAGCCTGATGAAAGGGTGTTGCTATTCTTGTTTTGATTCATTTGTAGAAGATGTAGTTAAGATGATCCTTGACACAAGACAACCCCATTGGTTGAGGTTAGGGCTCCACTAAATCACCACTTGCTTCAATTGTTTAGATTTATTAGAAAAATTGATTTTTTTCTTTTTCTTTTGTCTTTGTTCAGATCCTGAACCTTTATTTTTAGCCATTGTATATGATACAAGCGCGATTCATTTTCACTGAAAAGGAATTGATCTTTTTATATTCCACTATTACTGTATGCACTGTCCAACAAAAACATACATATGTAATAGCAATTGGGAATATGAAAAAAACATCGTAAAGCTTATCAAGTCGAATACGAACCTTCATAATCATAGCATTGTTTTTCTGGTAAATTCTGGACCACCAGATAGACCGGTCCAGTAGAGAATCTAAACAGTAAACAAAAACTCTTGCCGTTTTAATTAAGCCCTGTCCGACACGCCGTTCAACAAGGGGAGCACTGAAACGGCACGCGGTGCGTCTTAAAGAGGGTAGAACGGCGGAAAGTGTGAAACTTAGCAAAATTCCCACATCGGTTAAAAGAAACAAAGGAGGCAAGGGAAGGAGAGTATAAAATGAAGACTCGTGACAAGAAGAAAGATACTTACCTGGACGGGGTCAACTCGTGAACAAGAAGACGAGTGGCCTAGGCTAGTGACTTCCATTGCACACTACGGAAGGGTGCTTAGCTTAAGGTCTTCCCACGTGGAAGAGCCTACGTCATTATTTGTGGCAGAGGGGTTTGCGTTCGCGCAGCCCCTACCAGAATCAGTCCTAATACTTTTTCCGAGTAAAAATTTGGTTTATTTGTGACTTGTTTTGCGAGCTTCCTGATTATTAATTGTTCCCGACTGGCTTAGTGATAGTTTTGGAAAGCCCTATTTAACGAGCTTCAAAAAAGTACAATCAACGGAAAAAAAATGTCTTTCTGAGACTAGACATAAGTTGAAATGTCTTGATTTTGTGATTACAAAGCGGACAACAAAACGGTCCTTAAAACCTGTGTCCTAATAACGTAGGGTAGATTAAAAAGATTCTGTAAATCGAATTTGAGATGAAAAATAAAAATGCAACTTTGATTGACTGATCAACGATGATGGTGAGATCTGGTATTCAGACTGCTACTAAAAGAAGAAACGAATGAGTTTCCAACGCAAGACCAGATTTTTGCTACAAATTCTCCGGTGATACAAGATGATTGGTTGAAAAAGCAGGAGAGTGGTTTTCAACGAATTTGTGATCGTCTCTTGTTGGTTTTATCACTTGTCAATAATCTATTTATGAGATTCGATAATTGATATCGAGACAATGACATTGTCAACCATATTAAGATCAAAATGGCGCCTGAGTAGGACACTCGTTGCAGAGAAAACAGAAGCGATCGAGTAGGAAATATCTCTGGGCAATTGAAAAAGACAACAGATCTGTCAACAGTATTTACAGATTTGTGTAAACTGCCAATGGATTTGGCAGAGAACGCACCCAAAAAAAAGAGGTTAAAGAGAGACCTACACAAAAAAAAAAAAACAGAATGTTCCTCAGAGCTCAACAAAAGAGTTAAGACATGCCATTCTCGTCTTCCTCGCCCCCTAGCAAACCCAATCTTCTCTTGGCGACTTTTGATCTGTAACACCAAACCTCAAAAGCCTCTGTCAAATCCGGATACAACCCGTTCTTGCTTAACCACTCAGTCAATATCTCAGCTTGGTCTGAAGATGGCAATGCCAAAATTATCGACACAAAGGAAGATTCTAAAGCTTGCCATATCTCTCCATCGATTTTACATCTCACAGCTTCATTCTCTTCATCATCATTTTTGGTTACCGCTGAGTCAACAAGAGGCTTTGTGTTTCTTACAAAGGGAAGCCATAGTTTTACCATCTGAAGCCGTTTCCCTGTTGGTAATATCACAGTTCCATAACCGATCGCCTCTACCACTTTCGCAGTCACCTCGGTGACCTTAACTTTTATCTCAACCGTCTCTGAATCCGTTTTCATCGCTTCAACTATCTTAACTAACTTCTCAGATGTGTCGACCCATGTTATAACAAAATCTCTAACCATTTCCATCTTTGTTAGTATCTGACAAGCCCATGACAAATCCGATAGAACCATCCTAAAAGACCCGTTTTTGCTAGTAACCTCAGAATCGACGGGTTTGAAGGACATTGCTTCTAGACACTGGAAGAATCTAACAAACAGGCTCTTCACACATTCCTTTACTTCAAGCTTGATCTCTTCATCAGCAATCAACAACGGAGCATCGTCATCTTCGGTTATCATATACTCAATCTGTTCTTGAGCCGATGATTTTATGTCGCATAAGGGCAAAGGCGGGGACGAGGTAGCGAATTTAAAAGCCGATAAAAATATTCCAATAACAGCGGATTGATCAACCGGTTGGAGACGGGCAAGAATCGGCTCCGCTTCTGATCCAATTCCCGGTATAATCCGCAAGATCTCTTCCTCTTCGCCTTCTTCCCATGGAACAGCTTCCAAGTAGTTCACACAAGCAGTGACAATTTGAGGGCAGCTAAGTTCTTTAGCGACACTGAGAATCCCCAATGCACTTTTCACATTATGACACAAGTTATCCTCAGGGACATCATCAGAGACAACATAGAGAAGTCGTAAGAGATTGATATGATGATCATAGTCTGATTCTTGACAGATGACTTCCACACAGTAGCGCGAATCAAGAATCTTGCAAGTGGGCCATTTATCAGATAGACGATCTGCAAAATATCGGCTTTTTTCACGAAGGATCTTTGAATGGCAATAGATCCAATCGTCACGGCCTTCTTCGTTTCTTAGTCTAACAACTATGTCACTGGTAGATCGATCACCAAATGTATATGAAGCCTCGGCTGGATCATCCTGTAGAAAAACAAAAACCGAAAAAAATGAAAATGGATTTAACATTTCTGCAGTTAAAACCATTTCGAAACTCACAAACCAGAAATTCATCCTTGTCACTCACACGAGGCTCCATAGAGAAAAAGCCGGGTTTTTTCCCCGTGAATTTGATGTATTTCAGAACCTGAATAAGTAATCACCATGAAAGAGAGGAAGAAATGAGATCTAGTTACATAAATTAGCAGCCTAAACCCAGTAAATCAAACAAAAACGCAGCAAAAACACCATCATTACCCAAATACACACATTAGCCACTACAAGTATGAGCGAGTGTAGAGATGAATACAGAAAGCAAGAAACTTTTAATTACGACGAATTGATTAAAATATCCTTATCGAATTCGAACTCAGCCCTAGATAGAAATAGAAAGAATCATCTTTTTGCTATATTTATCAGAGAACAGTACCCTAAATGTTGAATCTTTAAGATTCTCAGTGGAACTTCTTCCAACAGTACAAAAAAACTAGAGCTTTGATCTTGCATCTACGAACCACTCTGACATCATCCAAACACCACCCGGTCTCTCTCTCTCTTTCTCTTGTGTACCAGTTTCTTTCTTTTTTTTACTTTGGTACAAAATCTTTTCAAGGCCTAGTTGATGATGATGTGTGTCAGAGAACTTTGTTGGGCTTAAAGGGATAAATTCGTCTTCTTTTCGTTGATTTCTTGGTTCACATTCGGTTGAATCTTGTTGGGTCTCTTAGTGGGGTCGATTTCAAATGCTCTTTTGGGGCTTTTTAAGGCCTCTTCAAGGGTTCAGTGATTAATCATTGCGTCATTCCTTCAATTAATGCTCGGAATGTAGTACATACTTAAAAAAAGTTATAAACGTATGGAACATTTAAAAAAATTCAATGCTTTAGCTTATAAGCTTGAAGAGAGATTCTACTCTGATTTAATATTTAAGATGAAAGTGGAAGCTAAATCTTAGATATATCATTACTTACGAAGTCCTCTATGTGCTTTCACTAATCAAGTCGTGTGTTCGTGGCTTACAACAAACTCAGATTCTGATCCTCGAACTTGAAGGGACTTTCTTTTCTTACTAATGTACATGAATACTACTAACTAAACAACAACAAAAACGGCACCGTTTGCCACTTTTGTCTACATATCAATTGAAACAATGTACATGTTATTAAACATTACAAATATGGAAAAGCAACTAGTAAACGATGGATATATTTGCTGAGAAGTCTCTCTTTCTTCTCATGACTGCCCCAGTTTTTCCTGTCACAACGAACAATTACAAAAAAACCATTTCAGCGTAACTCTACAAGTGAACACAAAGGTCGATGACGTTTTCAGAAAGTACATGAAAAGCAAAAAAATAAAAAATTACAATCGATTTAGAAAACAACCTGAAGCATCTGCATTAACTTTGGATGCTGTTCCAGAAGCTGACACAGCTTGTCGCGGTCACTTAGTAGAGACTGAAAATGAAATTTAAGAATTAAAGTGTGGCACATAATAGTAAAGAAAATAGCGCATCATTACCAAGGATGTGGATTGCAAACCTGAATAGCTTCTGGGGACTTAAAGTAATCATGTAATGACATTCCAGATTCTTGTTGCTGAGAAGTCCCAGCTCCTTGCTGACCTTGAACAGCGTGTTGCTGCACATGAGAAATCTCTTGTTGTTGAGGGGGGTGATAGTAAGGCTGGACTTGCGTCTGTTGCATCATCTGCATCTGATGCAATGGAATTTGATATTGGTTTTGCAATGATACTCCTTGGTCTGCCGGCGCAGATATATGTATGGGTGGTCGAACATGCTGAGGAGGCTGCATAGGGCGTTGTAGCTGTGAATGCTGCATCGATGGCAGCTGAGGAATGGACTGTGGATTGAGTGATTGAGCAATGGAGGGAACCGGCGACATGGTCTGCGGCTTATCACCTCCTTGATGCATAGGATTTCCATAGAATGGCATCGGGAGAGATGATGGCCTATTAAATTGCATTAAGTTGGGGGGAGGGTAAGAGGACATTCCCGTACCTGAAACAGATAGACTGCCTGACTGAGGATCAATGGCTGGACCACTTTGTTGTTGTTCAGTGGTACCTGCACCTGCCTGGTTGTATCCAAAAGATTGAACTGTAGATGTCCTTGGTGGTAACGAAGCATATGGGTTAGATGAGTATTGAGGAATGGCTGAAGGGAGCGGAGGCATAAGCCGGATGGGTCCTCCTGAAGATGGGGTTCCATGACTAATAAACGGGGAGGATTGATTAGAAAGAGAATCAGAAGAATGTGGTATCACAGGTGAGACTGATGGAGGTGGCACCAAGGGCAATGGAGGCTGGTTTGGCATCATTTTCTGTTCATAAACCCCCCGACCACTGAATCCTCCATGAATATGGCCCATATGTTGCTGACTACTCTTTGAATAGAACCCCTGAGGACCCACTCTAGGATCAATCAAATTTTGTCCTGAAGATCCTGGAATGTTGTAAGCAGGTACAAACCCAGAGTCAGATATGCCGGCGCTCTTCAGCGGAGCCATTTTCTTTGTTTCGTCTGCCTGCTCAACAAATTTCCTGTCTGAAGAAATGCTTGGTTCCCGAACCAATGACATCTTGGGACGCGAAACTGATATCCTTGATGAAAATTCGCTCTGAGCATTCTCGTCAACATTGGTTGCCAATGGTGTACCCATGTGGGAGAATTGACTACTTCCATTAGCATCACTCTCGGTTTCTTCAACAATGGAGTGAGGAGAATTTTGTTCAACCATGACAGGAGCAGGCTGCATAAGGTTCTCATCGGGCTGAAGAAAGGGCAACTTGTCATCAGGTCCTTCACATTCCTCACCATCAAAAACTATATCTATTCCTTGTAGATCATCATCAGGATCGGCTTTGAATTGTTTGGGTTTACCTGCGACTTTTTCAGTATCTCTAGCAGAAGTAGGATTTTTCACTTGTACAACAGCCTCTCCAACCACAATGGTGGAGGCATTTTGACCTCGTTCTCTTTGTCTGGCCATAAATTCATCAACATGAATAGATGGAGGTCTACCACTGCTAGATCCTGCCCGTGAAATGGTTATTGCATTAGAATTACCAGCTGTATCAACACTCCTTTCCCTGGCAACATAGTCATCCACATGCATAGAGGGAGGCCTGCTCGTATTCGGCTTGCGCTGCCTAAAGGTATCTCTACGGGTAGGAGCAGGAGGAAGGGATACAGAACCCAGTCCCCGTTGAATTGAACTTTGGGTCGGTATGTCAACAGAAGAATTTTCGCCTTTAGCACGCCTGCTAGAGCTCTCCACAGTTGGTAGTTTCCTTTTTGCAGGAAGAGATGATTGGGGTAACCGCTCAGGTAATGTTTCTGGACATTCCCACCAGAACTTGTCTTCAAGTCCTCTTTGATAGAAATCATCCTCAATATTTTCAGAGTCCACATCATCCATATCAAAATTCTCAGGAGAAACAAGAACCCCTTTGCAGGATATAATATCATCAATATTTCCGTCTTTTAGCAACGACAACAACGACCGTATTACCTTCAAATTCAAAAAGAGAATAAGGAGGTCAGTGTCAAGGAAAATAACAAAAGAAGTGGATGATGCAAGAACATGCAGTTATGGGGTAGTCAGTAGTACCTCATGCAAATAGGGTTTTATCTCAGTTGTTGCTGAACTATCAGATCCCGAAGTCATTGAACTCAACAGTGTCACCATTTGTTCAATCAAACCAATGTTTTCCTCTCTAAAAGTGTCTGTACCACTAAAATCGCTTGGAAGGCCAAAGAGGGATTTTAGCCCTGCAACCTTCTTCGAGTCCAAACTGGAAAAAAATGAAGAAATTTAGACTACACAGACGCTTAATTAATTTTTTAGATATTTAGTTACAATGAATGGTCTAATAGACCAGTTGGAAGTGTGTAAACGTGAACAGCATCATATGCAACTAAGCACATTTTCTGCTTAAACACTTTTAGGCTTATATCAATTGAACAAAACCAGATTAAGTACAGAGTGGCGGTGGACATTATGTTCCATGTATCCACATACGCAGTGAAGAAGGCCATACATCAACTAACAATCCTAACATGAAACACAGGAAGATTGATTCTTTGAAAATGATACGTAGCCTATCAGAGAACATGAAACACAGGAAGATTGATTCTTTGAAAATGATACGTAGCCTATCAGAGTAAAAACCCCTATGTATTTCGTGTTAAACTGGCTGAGCAGTAAATTAGTACATAACGAAGAGACTGGGAGTCACCTTTTACCATCAAGGCATAATCTGATGGAGCCCACGCTCAGAACAATTACTGCCTTTGTTGCAAGACTAGACAAACAATCTTTTGAATTAACTGAATTCAATAACTTGATCCAGCAAGACAGAAAAGGGGGATTTTTCCTCATCTCTAGTTGATCGAGACTCAAATTATTACTGTCACACAACCTTTCAGATACAGGTTCTTCAGCACCAGATAACAGATGAAACAAAAGTGAAACCAGACCATCTTGACCTTCACCACATGAGACCAGGTCTTTGAAAGCGCAAAGACAAGATAAGAGCTCATTGCCAATAGGCAACACCTGTAAAAAGAATATATTTCTTCTAATCATATTTTTGTTAAGGAAAATATTACAAAGATGTCTATTAGGAGAGCTCTTTGGTAGCATTTTAGGTGCATCATTTTTACCATATTTCCAAAGGGACTAGACGAGCAACATAATAGCATTTGGAAAACAATTGATCAACATAGATCATTACAATGTTGAAAAAAATTAATATACCTGACAGAACTTCAGCACAAAGGGGAAAATCAATGCACAATCTTTTGCACTCAAACTGGCCGATCTGTAGAAGTTAATAGAATTTTAGAAAGAAAAAAAAACAGTTATATATAAATGTGATCAAGATAAGGTAATACTAGTACAAGTAGGATCCGAGATATAAACATACCCAAAAATGTTAATTAACGTTAAACACTCCTGCAGAGAAAACACTTACAGCTCTTTTTTCTGAGAGCACGAGAGAGGCACTTGCGAATCGCAAAGCAGTGAGATCGATCTGAAAACTGGAATACACCACTGAATCACACTAGACTTGGACACATTTCCATACTCTAGAACCCTGTTTTCACTTGGATAAGTGGCATCATAACACCTTTCCAGAACTTCCAGAAGCAGTTGAACAATACCCTCCTCTAACAATAATCCCTGAAATGAATAAATTCCAGGTGAAAAAGAAACAAAAAAAAAAGTGAAGGAAAACTATGATCATAAGGTAAAGGGTATGACCTTAGCATGCGGATGCTCTAATAAACTAGCCAAAAAATTAAGATATCGGTAGACCTGAAAGAGAGGATAAGAGTCGTTAGGAGCAGCAGCAGTACACAGACAGAGAGTTAAAGAGGCAGAGCAAACACCATATAAGCTTCAGTGTCTCTTGCTGATGACTGATCCACAATACCCTCTCTGATAGATGAAAATATGGGCCGCAGGAGGATAGAAGCATGTTTACCACTTTGACATGCAATACGAACTATGAAAACCCGAAGCATATCCTGAATGACCACCAATGCCTGTTTGAAAATAACATCAAACTCCAAATCATGTTGAATTGATGCTAACAAAAGCCAAAGGAGCAGAGAAGTACTGAAGCTAAACAGAAATAGAAGAACATACAGATACTGCATGGTGCTGGATAATCTTTGCAATCTTGTCAAGATTAGGTGTCAAATGGTTTATCAGCTTTTCAAGGGGGACAGACTCCAGATACCAGTTGATCTGTTTCTCCTTCTGTGGACCCATCAATGTCCCAACCGCCAACTTTCTGAGACCACTTAACAAGGGCATGCCACTCTTCCAAAACCAGACTCCTTCTTCGGGGAGAATATCGCTCTTGCAGTGAGAAATACATGAAGATTGAGATAAAATCATTTTAAAGTTCAAGATACTAAATAGAGATCTTCTAGTTGAGATTTATATGAAATGACCATACACACATGTACAACATTCCATCACAAAAGTTACGATGCAGTCATATCAATTTGGCTGGAAATAAATGTTGACTTTCTCGCAAAAATTCAAATAACGCATGCCATAACAATCACCAAGTAAAAAATAATTAGCGGAAGTGTAAGATTTTCATACTAGAATGCAGAGGAAGCTACATGTCTCCTTTGGACCCAAGGCAGGAACAGAGGACGTCCCAACACCGGAAAGAAGAGTGTGGAATAGACCAGGTACCCATCCATAAACTGGCCAGCAGACAAGGGCAGACACAATGAGGTGGCACACTGCTCCAAAGCCAAGAGCAGAGTCCGGATAATGGGAGGACAAATCAGCTGCACAAGCAGCTAGCTTCGGGCTGGAAGGACAACAAGCCATCATGGCTTAAAGCTTAAATTTGCATAAACATATCAGCATGTGATATACTACTAATACAAAAGACACAGTAACTCACCTGACTTCCCGATGTAACCTTAGGAGCGCCTTCAATAATTTGGTGTTTCTATACTGCTCCTTAGCTTCCTTTAGATAGAAAGGACAATGTCAATGGCCAGAGGGGATATTGACAACACATAAGCCCACAATTGTAAAATCTCAACAAAGAAAAATAAAGGCAGAATTCGTAATAAAATCTGTTCAATCCGCCCAATCAATTCATTTGCTGCCAATACTGTTTAAAGAACTAATAATGTTTAAAGTAACAGACCTGTAGTCTCTGCAGAACAGATATCAAAAGGACAAGGGAAGGAATTAACAGATCCACCAAGCTTTGCTCACGATTACGTTCAGACAAAAAGTCAGAAATAGAACTGCATCCATGATCGTCATCGACCAGATAATCTGCCCAAAACAAAAGAGCTAGTTGAGGGTCACCTATAATCATCAACCGATTGGTGAAAAGTAGCTGAAAACATTGTTAACCTATGGGAAGAAAGTTATTGAAAGGTTAAATGTAAAAAAATGTTATCCAGCCAGTGGGCGATTTAATCTCTTCCCAGCATCTCTTACCATCACGTCTAAATTTTAGAGTCAAATGGGCGCAGCAAAAAATTAGAAGAGTTAAATAAAAGCATAGAATATACGGTTGTTTACCATAAATATTAGACGACCTCTCAAACATGAAGCTGCAGTTGACCAAGATAGCATACACAACTGTAACCGCACCTTCATCATATAAAGCAGCAGCAACAGTCTGTACAAAGCACAACATTTCAGAACACTGAAATAAGAAGACTACAACATCTAAAGAGAAAAAAAATTGCTGGACAAAATAATGGGGAACGATAACATACTGAATTATCTGAAATCAGCGCTAAAATCCGAAGAGCTGTTGTCAACTGTGAAATTGATGAGTCTGAAAGGTTAACACCTTCAAAAGATTTCTCAAAGATAACTTTTCCTAGATTATCTAGGACGTTCATCTCAGAGACATTCGTTGATTCTCCAACACCATTCTCAGCCGGTGTTAAATCCAGTGCAAGGATGCTTGATGACGATAATTGGGCGTCCCCTCCAGAAGCCAAGACAGCAGCATAACGTAAAAGGCCTACTACACCATGTTTGTGATAAACCACACCCGCATCAATCCATTTAAGTAATCGTGAAGGAGCATCTTTTCGATTTGAACCACCCGGTGACAAAGTATGCAAGGCCTTATGAAGGACTGGGGCATGTTCAATCCAAGCATGCAAGCATGATGCAGTTGCGTCAGAGACTATGACTTCAAAAATCTCAGCAGCTGAGTGACATATTGCTAGATTAAGAGGTGAAATTCCTGAAAATGAGAATGTTAAGCAAGTAAGAGGTTTTGAAGGAAAATACCAAGAGACTACTAGTAAACTCAAAGATGAAGCAGCATCGGTACCACTATTTTCGACTGCTGGCTCCATATCCTTGACTGAATGCAAAGCTTCAATCAAGACTGCTAAAGCCTAAAAAAGAATGATAAAGTATGTTACTGAAAATCATAAGAACCTCTGCTTCAATACGATTTACACCACTCAGAACAAGAGAATTAACAACAATGAATAAGAACACTAACAGAGTTCACACAAGAAACAAGGTGATTAACTATTTTCTTATAGTCTAAAATTAGTCATTCATGCATGAGGCATCCCTTTTGTCATCTTAAGAGTACGATTTCCAAGCAATTGTCATACCAAATGAATATCATTAAGCGTTAAAGTACAATGAGCTCTAACAAATTTTCGTATAGAATCTTCAGGCCAATTAAATAAAATTATGACATCATCTACAATATATATCTTATATCTTCACAGTTCAAAACCAATTTTGGTCTTCCCATAGAAAGGAACAGATGTGGTGTGCTGGGTGTATCTTTCCTTGAAAATTTACATTACCAGCACAGGGGACCATAGATGCAACACTTTCCTCACTAATTTCCCAAACATTTCCCATTATAACCAACGGTTTAAATTTCGTGAGGGTGGCTAAAAACACCACCAAACTCGTGATCTTTTAAACAGTCAAATGTGTGCCATTTTTTCACCATGAAATGTTTAACCACTTATCAGCTCCAAAAGCAAAGCAGGAGGAAAAAATGAGAATTATGAATTAAAGACAGACAAGTTTATCATAGATTGTGAGAAACCACGTTGAAAAAAAGAGCAAAAGTATCATATTTCCTGGTTCCAGATTCATACCTCTGGGAAAACACCTAATGTCAATAAAGCTTCACGCCCACAATCAGACCTGCACTTGCAGAAAGCCTTCAAGTTTATTTCAAAAGAAGACAATAACAAACATAAGCAGATTTGGCACACCGAGACATGAGAGCAAAACATTTCTCACCTAGAAACATCACGCAGCTCCCATAAAATCCATAGAAATTCTTCTGTTTGTGGAGCCGACTTGAGCAAACGATCTACCGCACTCACCTGAATGAAGTATGTAAGAAATAGTAGGATAAAAATATAAATCAACGTATGTAAAGCATGTGCCCTTTATGGTAACATGAACCCACCACCCTCAAATGCACTTCAAGATTTATTCCAATTTCAAGTAAGCTGCACGTAAAACCCTTGGATATCAAAACTGAAGCATAGCGGAGAGGGACACACTCCTCCTTGTTCAGATCAACAGATCCCTTCAGAGAATGTATTATTGTAGCAGTCAGTTGAGAATGATGTAGCAAAAAGCTCAATCCTGGGAAAACAGAAGAAACAGGCTGTATCACAACTGTAATCCAAACAATGATCAAGTGTGTTCTAATGAGAAAGCTAAAGAAGAATACCTGTGCGAGAAAACATAAGTGAAAGAATTATGTTTCCAATAAACATTGCAATATCAGTAAAGACATCCATAATGTCTCCAACTTTAGAATGCAATCCAGGCATTGAGAGAAGTGCTGCCGACAAAGGAAGAAAACCCCGCTCCTGCTCATTGTGAAATGCTTCAAGTAAGGTTTATCAATTAGAATACTCTCTATAAAAAATTGATTTTAGTGACATAACAAGAAGTGGAAAAGATAAGTCCATTCTGACAGGCCAACATATTTAGCAAATGTTTTAGCAATTAAGATAGTGCTTAAGGTAAAATTCAAAGACTAATTCAACCAAGTGATTTACCTTCAGAAGTGCCAACATGTGCGAATCAGTTCCAGAGTTGGAAAAGGGACATGTCCATGAGGCAGTAAGTTTACTTGTGGCTTTGTATGACAACCACCCTTCAGAATAATCAGAAACCAAACTTCTTTCTGCGTAGGCTGATGGTGAGGGATCTTCAACTGATCCAAGTGACTTCATCAGCTTCTGTATTGATAGTCAGCAGTAACACCAGTGACAATTTTAAATGCTTGGTTACATAATTGTATTAACGACCAAATAACTTGAAATTATAATCAGCAACAAACCTGGAGCTTTTGAAGTTGTGACTTAGCATCAGATAGCATATTCAGATTACGAGTTGCAGCCTCATGAGAATTGGAGAGACCTTCCAGTGCTGACAACACTGCAAACTGATGGAAAAAGTATTAGTAACAATATTAACAGTAGGGGCCTATCAAGATAATGCCAACAGAAAAAGATTGTTAATATGGAGAGTACCTCATATCTTGATATAACCTCATAAATTCTCAAGCGACGAAGAATATAAATTGCAAGAGAGGCAACTTCATGACATGGTTTCTGCATGAGTAATTTCAGCAGAAGACAGTAGCCCTCACTCTTACCAGACGGGATACTTCCATCCTCACGAGGCCACCAACCTAAAAACCCCTCACACCCAACTGCATGGCGAGTAGCCTGCTCAACAACTCCAAGCAACAGTAAAGTAATGGTGGTCGAATTCTGAACATCATGGCCAAACAAATATACAAGTTGATCCATCCCCCCAGAATTGACAAAATGGAGGCAGCCTTCTCGGCCAGAGCATAATAAAAAGGCCAAACTTAAACCTAGAAGAGTGGCTTTTCCCTGAAATGAGAAAAATAAACAGTAATCATCTATAAATTATTATAAATTTCTATCACCAGCGTGTGAGGGAGCTAAGAATAATCTTGTCATACCTTTGAAAGCTGTGGAAGGGCAGTACAGAAGGAATCCCTTTCAAACTGAATATATGGGCTTAACATATCGACCAATTGTTGGGAAGTGGCCAAATAAGTCTCTGATTCAAGGAAGCTGAACACTGCTGATGATCCAAGTGGCACATCTGATTCTTGAATTTCATTGAGATCAAGAATGTCTTTCTTAACCTTGTCAGTTATATCATGGAAAATCCCAGAATCTACGGAACTGGCCATGGCCAGACAATTCTTATTCTTTAAAAAGAAATCTACATTGTCTGTGACATAAGACGAGACCCCAGACACAACCGTATCCACAAATTTATTTACTACATCATTAGTAGCTAGCTGGTCAAAGACTTTTACCAGCAGCTGCAACAATCGCTTAACTTCCACAGGCACATCTACAGCAGCGAGAGGTAAAGATACTATGTCTAGAGAGGATAGACATTCCTCTATCGTTCTGTTGACTGAATGCAATACCAATGGCAAGTCCTCAAGATTACCTTCAGTGGAACTCACGATATCAGTTACAGAACGACCTTCAAGAATGATATTGTACTGCCCCAAATCTTTCACAATGTTCCCATAGACAATCAAGCTCAAACTACGATAGCTACCTCTAACCACCAGATGGTTTGTTACAACAGCCTGCAATTTAGATGAAAACAGTTTAAGATCAACCACTTTTCTGATAGCATAGAGGCAGGCTGAAGGTCTGCCTTTTGACACACAAGATATCAGAACTAAAAGGTGTTCGATACTCCAAACTCCCTCCATTCCCAACCCAATCTAAACCCGTTACAATCTGCTACAAGTTATTTGCTCCCTCTATTTTGCCATACACCTTATTATCAGAAGACATATATGACTTATTTACTCCCCCTAGCACATTTCACAAATGCACATCTGAGGGGAGTGTGTACTGCTGTTAGTCACATTTTCCAGCCAACAAAATCTGAGTTTCCTGTCTCAAACATTGTACATAAGAACCATTCCCAAATGTTGTTACCAGCACCAGTCACAGACTACCAAACTAATCATACCCAACGAGGGAACAAAATGAAAGGGAAAAGCAACAAACATCAATTTGAAAATAAATCATATCGTAGCAGTTACCTCCACTTCCAAAGGATAGGGCGCTGAAGGGGTGTAAAGAAAAGGGTTACAAAGTCGCTTAAACTTTGATTCTCCTTCACATCGAACGAACACTTCCAATGCAAATGAAGGAGGTGAAGTTGCCCTAATGAAGAATATTGTCAACATTCAGATAAACCTCCTTAGATATCACCCACACTAAAGACAAACCTCAAGACATGTCATCGATTCTAAGTCACTCACAAAGAACACCAAGCCGCCCAATTATGTGACAAATCTAACTACAAGTGGTTCAGCTACAATATCCAAGCACTGTTATTGTGCTGGAAGGGAAACTGTCTCAAGATCTAGATTTGTCTGAAAATGACTAAAAACTTATAAAGAAAAAATACATAAACTTTAGAGTCTGACATTTCAACCAAAACATTGTTTCCAAAAGTCACGTCCGGAAAGTTCAAATTTTTTGTTACTGTAACAAGTTTGGGTTTTCCTGAATTTCTACACAAATTCGGGTTTTTTATTTATCATACTCCCTCTCAGTTATAAAAAATAGCCCATCGTGGACTCTTATATTTAAAACAAGGCTTAGCATCAAAGAGCCAATTAAAGTTTATTGCTACATGGTCGAAAACATGAGACAATGCATTCCAACAAGACTTCTGATGGCGGGTATTACTACGTCAAGATCCTCGATAGTTAAAAAAATCAAGAAAGAACTATAAGAATACACAGCCAAAAGAACATACCCGACAAGGGAAACGGCTTGCGAAGAAGAGGAGGCATTCTGCTCCAAAAATTCGCAGGCTGTGATGATTACTGGCTCAGCAAATATCACCTATAAGATTTAAATGAAACATAATATAAATCCCCAGAAGCGATAAAACTGAACAAATAACTTGTGACATCAAACGCCAAACCAACATACGAAGTACTTGTTCGACCAATCCCGTGCATAAAAGTAGTTCGCAATAACTATTCGCCCAAGCATTTTATACAAGATTAACGGGACCCAGATAAAACAGAACCCAAATTCAACCATAGAAGCTCAGAAAACAGCACAGGGCAGCATTTCAAGAGCATCATAAACTAGAGAACAATAGGGTGACAGCTTGGAAGGTTACCTCGTCGACATATTCGTCCAGTTGAGGATGAACAAAGGTCTGAGCGAACAGAACACAAGGCTCAGATCGTACCATGTCTACAGGATGATTCCCGGTCTTCCGGAATCCAGTGCGTCTCTTAGGTAAATGTAAGGGAAAATTGATTCAGCCTGGTTGATAAATCTGAGATTAATTTAACGATGCCTCTAAATTAGAGTAATCAGAGACGAAACGCAAATTCAAAATTTCTTATCACATTCGCATAAAGAGCTCACAGGCATCACTAGCCACCAATCGATATCACTCAGTGCTTTCTATGTCAAACGCAACAACTAGATAACGACTTAATCTATATGCAAAGTTTCTACAGTAAAGCTGGAACAATTAGGTTTAAATCTCACTCGACGCAAACCTTAGAAAAGGGAGAAAACTTGTTGCGTTTAGAAACGAAGCCACGGGAAGAATGTACGAATCGAAGACGGTTACCTGGGAATTCGAGAGAGAAGGCGACGCAGAGATAAGGAGAAGAAGAAGAAACGCCGTTAGAAGCTTTTTATTTGCCGGCGGTAAAGCTCTTTTTGTTTAACCGGCGTTTAAGGTTTTTAGGGTTGGCCCGGTAGGGGATGTCTATATCGATTTTAGCCAATATCAACGACTGATTGTTTCCTCTCTAATTTTGTTTTTTTTTTTTTAATCATTTTACTTGAAAAATTAAAGTCACATTATTTAGAGACTCAAAACAAAAAAAAACAAAAAATGTAGAGTTTCTTGCACAACCCATTCGATATCTTATTATATAAATTTGAATATCTCAACGTGAACGTGACACGTAAGATAATTCTCAATCACGAGATCGTAACATGTGTCGTTGTCAATTAAGATCGCGACATGTGTCAAATTAATAATATAAATTTTCCTATTGTTAGTTATTTATTTTTTTTAAAATAAAAAAATAACAAAAAAGGAAAAAAAATTGTGTTTTATATAATAGAAAGTTATTAAAAAAGTAAAATATAAAAAAAACTATCAAATAAAAAACGTTAAATATAAAAAAATATATACGATTCATCTTATTATATAAAGCAAAATGTTTCAAAGTTAGTAATTCGCCTAATCGCGACACGTGTCAAGTCAAACGATTAGATTTTGACATGTCTTTAATAAATTTTAAATTATATTTTAACACGTAATATTAACATTAATAAAATTAAAATTTTAAATCGGTTCCTAATCCTAAAAAGTAAATGGGAAAATAGTAATTATGTTTAGATTAAGGAAATTTAACAAAAAAATATAAATAAAAGCCAAAGTTAAAAAAAAAATGTTAGTTTAGAATAAGGAAATTAAACAATTTATTACAATCCTAAAAACAAAAAGGATTAAAAGCCAAAGTTAAAAAAAAAAAACATATTTCAGTTTAGAATAAGGAAATTAAACAATAGCTTACAATCCTAAAAAGTTAAAG